>CAUYPO010072797.1:0-49058 GCA_963574435.1 Cheirogaleus major
ATAGAAAACATTTATTTGTTGAGTACCTTTCTGTAAGCCACTGCTAGGTGCTAGGGACACCCAAATAATAAAAAGATTTTTGAAAGAGAATGTGTATGAAAAAATAGTGACAAAAAAGTGGTAAATATCTCAAGAATGGAAGAACAAGCACCACATGTACTCACCAGCAAATTGGTATTAACAGATCAACACCTAAGTGGACATATAGGAATAGCATTTATTGGGTGTCAGGCGGGTGGGAGGGGGGAGGAGGGGATGGGTACATACAAACATAATGAGTGAGATGTGCAACGTTTGGGGTTGGTCACGCTTGAAGCTCTGCCTCAAGGGGGGAGGGGGAGCATGGGCAATATACGTAACCGTAATATTTGTACCCCCATAATATGCTGAAATAAAAAACATTTTAAAAAATGTGAACTAAAAAAAAAAAGAATATGTTACTTAGCTTTCACATATTTGTGAATTTTCCAGCTTTCCTTCTGTTATTGATTTCTAGTTTTATTTCATTGTGATCAGAAAACATATTTTGTATGATTTCAATTTTTCTAAAGGTATTAATATTTGTTTTGTGGCCTAACATATGGTCTTTCCTGGAGGGTGTTCCATATGCACTTGAGAAAAATGTGTATTCTGCTGTTGTTAAATGGAATGTTCCATACATGTCTATTAGGTCCAATTGGTTTATGGTGTTGCCAAGTCCTCTCTTTTCTTATTAATCTTCCGCTTGGTTGTTTACATAGAATTCTCTAATTACCCACTTATTTGCCATTCTATGTGTTTTTTCTGTCTCCATGTGGATTTGAGTTACTATAAACTATCACCTCCTTCCAGTCCAAAGAAATTTCTCTAATATTTCTTATAAGTCAAGCGAGATAGCAACAAATTTTCTCAATTGTTATTTATTTGGAAATATCTTTTGGTCACCTTTTTTAAAGGGTAGCTTTGCTGAATTTAAAATTCTTGCTTGGCTGTTGTTTTCTTTCATCACTTTCAATATGTTATTTTCTGCTTTCTGGCCTTCATTGCTTCTGATGAAAAGGTTTTAATTGTACTGTTGTTCCCTGTTTATAATAAATCATTTTCTCTCCTGGTGATCATTAATTTTATGTGTCAATGTGGCTGAGCTGTGGTTGCCAGTTGTTTGATCAGGCACTAGTCTAGATGGTGCTGTGAAGATTTTCTTTAGATGTGACTAACATTTATGATCAGTCGACTTTAAGTAGAGCACTTTCTGTAATGTGAGTGGGCTTTACCCAATCAGTTAAATGTTTTAAAGCAAAGACTAAGGTTCCTCAAAGAAGAATGAATTCTGCCTCAAGAAGGCAACTTAGAAACTCTGCCTAGGTTTCCAACCTGCTGGCCCGCCCTGCAGATATTGGACTCAGCAGCCCCACAATCACATTGCCTAATTCCTTAAAATAAACATTTAGCTCTTTCTCTACAAATATGCAGAAAGATAGGTTAGACAGAGATATACATACATGGATGAAGATGTAGGCATAGACATAGATGATATAGATGTGCTATTGTTTCTGTTCCTCCAGAGGAGCCTGAATAATATACATTTTGGTACCAAGAGTGGTTCTAGAAAAACAGAATCTTAAGGATCAGTTATCTGAATTGATTCTGGGGTTTCTGGAATTGGTTCCCCAGTAGTAAAGAAGGCATTGGTAGTTCATGACATGAAGTGGCAATAGAGATATGCAAAATATAACTACGGGCTATCCCTAATCAAATGCTGTGTCAAGGCAAGGTTCTGGGTCACCATACACTCATGTGCTGCATAATGACATTTCAGTTAATAACAGACTACACACATTATGGCATTCCTGTAAGATTATAATACTGTACTTTTACTGTACCTTATCCATGTTTAAGTATGGTTAGATACACAAATACCCACCATCGTGTTACAGTTGCCTGCAGTATTCAGTAGAGTAACACATGGTACAGGTTTGTAGCCTTGGAGCAAGAGTCTCCCCTGAAAGAAACCTATATCTCCTCTAGCCACAGAGCTGGTATTGCTGAAAACCAAACCCAGAGTCTCATCTTGTGAGTAGCTGAATTACAACACCAATTGTGTTCCCAACTGTCTTAGTCCACTTGGGCTATTATAAAAAAATATCTTAGAGTCTAAAGCTTAGACTTTAGATTTATTAAAAACAGAAATTTATTTCACAGTTCTGGAGGCCCAGAATTCCAAGATCAAGGCACTGGCAGAATCAGTGTCAGGTGAGGGCTCACTCCCTTGCTGTGTCCTCACATGGTGGAAGGGCAGGCATCTCCCTTCATCTTCTTTTATGAGGGCACTCATCCCACTCATGAGGGTGGGACCCTTGTGACTTAATCACTGCCCAAAGGCCCTTCCTCTTAATACTATCACATTGGGATTAAGTTCCAACATACAAATTCTGGAGGGACACCAACATTCAGACAATAGCAACAACCTTGCAAGATGTCTGCTGTTAAAGTGAAGGCACTCACTGGGAAGTTCTGGGATTCTGAAAGCTGGAATTGGAACATACAGAAATATCCTCATAATATTTCAGCAGGGACACTGAAACCCTAAATTATTCTATTTTTATTTTATTTTATTTTCAGGATATTATGGGGGTACAAACATTTTGGTTACATGAATTGTTTTTGTGCAGTTTGAATCAAAGTTATAAGTGTGCCCACCACCTGAATAGAGTGCATTGTACCTGTTAGGTATGAATCACCCATCCCCTACTCTCCCCTCCCACTTGCTTGATTTCTGTTGAGTTTTACTAATGTATGTACCCATCAGTGTTGAAAGATTAGTTCCAATTCAATAGTGAGTACATGTGGTGTTTGTTTTTCCATTCTTGTGATACTTCACCTAGAAGGATGGTCTCCAGTTCCATCCAGGTTGTTACAGAAGGTATTAGTTCACCATTTCTTTTTATGACTGAGTGATACTCCACAGTATACGTGTACCACATTTTATTAATCCACTCATGTACTAATGGGCACTGAGGTTGTTTCCACATCTTTGCAATTGTGAATTGTGCTACCATAAACATCCAAGTGCAGATGTCTTTATTATAGAACATCTGGTCAAAAGTTATTTTCATTTCCACTCCTAACAGTGTTGCGCTTGTTTATTTGTATTTGGTTTTGGTTTTGATTTTTCAGATTAGTCTTACCATCTAGAAGAGCTAGCTGGAAAATCTGGAGGATGTTTGAAAGCATAATCTGCCTGAAGATATCAAAGCAGCAAAGACAGAGTGGGCAGAATTATTGGCATTAAGGTGAATATATTGGGGTGAACATACTATATGATGTGGCTTTTCTCCTTTCATTTGCCAACTTGAAAGCAAGGGCAAGAAAAAAATTTAGGATTCAGGATCTTCCCCAAAGGGCCACATTATGGTAAACCATATAATACTCCAGCCCACACAAATATGAAACCTAAGCTTTAATCAATCTGTGATTGATTCAGTCAATTCAATCATTGATTCAAAAAAGTTGCTTTGACTCTACCATAACTACTGGCCAGAAGAAAACATGACTCTTGTTGGGAAGATTATAACATCATTAAGATCCTCAAAATAATGTTACACATGTTTAAACAAAATAATCAGCAACCTATAAAAAGTAACCAAGTACACACAAAAAAGTACAAAAAGATGAAAGAGAAACAGACTCATATAAGACTAGATGTTTGAGTTTATTTACATAGGCTTTAAAACGTATGTTTTAAAGTATAAAACACATTTTTAAATAGTTAAACATTTTATATATTTAAGACATAAGTTTAAAAAGTTAATATTTCATTTAGCTATGAAATGTAGAATAATGTGCAAAAATGGTAAACAGAGTATACTAAGATAATACAGAGTAAAAAGCAAATGTAAAAACATATTCTGATTAATAATTTAAACAATAAATTCTTTAGAAAATGTAATTAAAATTGTATTTATGTGGAACAATATAAAGAACATTAAGACTCTTTAATATGAGTTACATTGCATAAACCCATTTCACTTTTATTAGACGGTGAACATTATATCATGTATTTATCTAGTACGGGCATTTTGAGTTCTATACTTAGGACACATTTAGTAAACAGATCTTTTTTTCTTCCCCACAAAGTATTCTATTCACAGGAGAGAGCCTTTCATAAAAAAAAGATTTGATTATGGTATAGATAATGTAATTCATTCTGAGATAAAAAGATATATGTGTTCATCAACATGTTGTCTTTGCTTTAGTTTCAGTGATGTGTACCATTGAAATACCAACCAATCCAATGAATGTATTGTTAAGGTCAATTACAGAGGAATCATTAAACAAAAGAGTGATTACATACTATTTTATTTTTATATATTGCATGCTGAATATAAAGTATTTAAGAATTTGTTTCCTTTTTCACAATATTAAAATTCCTTAAAATCAATTGTTGATTTTATTAATCTATTGCTTTTAAATGAACTTTTTACATTTTTTCTGCTTCAACAACTTAATTAAAAGTAATTAAGATTAAAGTTAAGATTATTTGAGATTTGACTTCCAAGGTTATCAGCTAAGTTTTATATTAGTAATAGAAAGATATTTATGGTGTTCTGATCATTTCTAAAATATTTTTCAATGGCCTATTATAGATAACATTTAATTTTATATAGTTTCTAATTATGTGTTCAAGGATAGTAAATGAAGCCTAATACATATTATGTATGAATGAATCATCAAGCGTTCAAAATAGGCTTTATCCAGATAGTAACAAAAATTACAAACATATTTCAGAATAATATTCTTTTAGTCTCTGTCTATATTAATTGCAATTTTAAAAATAGCATTAAACTTCTCTTACATGCATTAACAGCAAATGGAGACTATACATTGCAATAGCATAATATCATCTTTTAAAAAATAACATAAATATGACTCTGGTAGGGTGAAAGTAACCTGAAAAATTGTTAACAAACCAGTATAATAAAGCAACAAAGGTTTAGAGACTATTGTCAAAATATGCCTAACATACAAGCTAAAAGTTATTAAAATTCTAGTTTTTTTATCTTAAACAATGAAATTAAATGATGACCATTTTGGGAAACTACTGTAGGATGAAATATTAAAACCACTAAATACCCTACTATAGTTCTTATTATTTATTTTTATTTCAGGTATTAGTGAGGCTTCATGTCATCCTTGCATAACTGAGTCAATTAGAACGTTAGAAGTGCCTTCTTTTGTTTTAAATAGATATTCTCCATTGTACCATTTTTATTACCTTTTTCTTTCTTTTAGCACATAGCTTGAGTTATTGTCTTAGTTGTTGACCTGATGATTACAATAAACATCTTAATTAACCACTTCAGTGCCGCACTCACTGGCAGCGAAACCTTGCCCACAGCCGGCACTCATATTCCGCAAGATAGTTTGTGCTGTGCATTGACGACGAATCCGTTTTGCTCTTGTGTGATGAGGAAAGCTTTAAAGCACTGAAAGCTTGTTTTACTTTACAGGCAGCTTTAGGAAAATAGCTATAATAACTCCTACTAAGGACTTATTAAAAGGTCACAGATTCGTAATAACTTATTAGCTGAACGTACACACTGCAACTGCAGAGATAAAAGCTGTAAAAGTAAAAGCTTTTGGCTGTTGACTAAAGTCGACACTGGGCTGTGCGCGTTCATCTGTGGCTGTTGACTATAGTCGACGCTGGTACCGAAGTGGTTAAGTGAAGGGCACAAAAGATCATCCAAGGCACCAGAAGAGTCTTTGGATCCTGGATGATAAAGTCGTGTTCAGTTTCACTATTAAGTGTATCTTCTGCATTCCCATTCTTTGAACTTTGATGATCCAGATGGGACATGTACAGTTACATTCTTTCTATTGAGAAAGCATTTGATTAACTGGTCTTTGATTGAATAATACCTTTTATTCAATCATTTAGGGTAGGTGTTGTTTGAAGAAATTGTAATTCCTTGAGGATTTGGTGGTGCTTGATTTTACTCTGGTGGAAAACATAGTCCCTTTTTATTTTCTTAAAGAAAGATTTAATTAGTAAAAAACATAGATATAAGGTTTTTTAGTTTCTAAAAATAGGCTTTTCAAATGTGCAGGGGTTAGCAAGGAAGAAGATGATACAGAGGAGGGTTTACATATCTTCTGGGCAAATGCAATAATGGTCCAAACTGGGACCCCAAACCTGCTTTTCTCCTGTGATCCCTCTCTGTGACTGGCTCTGCAACAGGTCTGAAATTTCTCATGGGTTAAAATCCCACCAGTTCCATTTGCAAAACCTCTCTTGAAGTGATTGTTCTGCTCAGCCATGGCTTCAATTCAGGTCCTTCCTGTCTCTTGCCCTGCCTACGCCTCACCTCCTCTCCAGCTCATATCCTCTCTCCCCTCCGCAGCCGGAACCGTCCTCCTGGAATGCCAACCTGAGCCTATTACTTCAATGCTCAAAATCCTTCGGTGGCTTTTTATTGCCCATAAGAAAAAGCCTTTGATGCTAGAACGATCCAGAAAGCCCTTTGTGAGCTAATTGTCTCCTCCTGTTTCACCTCTTGCTATTTTCTACTTCTAGTACTTTGTTCCAGAAATATTTAACTTAATGTATTAATAATTTCCCAAATCTTTCATTTCATTCTTGCTTCTTTGCCAGTGAAGACTTCTTGGAATGTTTCTTCATTTTTGTGTTGAATAAATTCCTACCTAGCCTTTAAAACCCTACTCAGGCATCACTGCCTCTTAAAGCTTTTTTCTGTATGTTGAATCTCCTTGGTTTATGGTATGTATTATTCTATATTATAAATAAATGCTCATCCGTTTGTGTATGTCTTTCTTTAGATTTAAAAATCATTTGGTAAGGTTTATAGTACTCATTAAATGTGTGTTGAATATGGTAGAAAATTTTTATGATACTGCTATTGCAGAGAAAGTACTTGAGAACTTAATGCTAAATCATGTTTCCTAGAAGGTCTCATTATTTGGACTTGGAAGCCAAATGTGTAGTCTCAAGCTTAGGGATGTATTACATCTCAGATCATATCAAGCAATGCACTGGGTATGAAGGGGCTTATGGAAATATTTGTAAATAGCTGCTTCCCAGGTACTCTTACTTTGATTGGTAATACAAAGCTAATGTTTTATGTGTAATAATTAAATAGGCTAACTGATTAATGACTTCCCTTTTATTTTCCATGTATTCAAACAATCTTTGTATGTAGTCATTTGGCTTTATTAGCATGTCCCCATTTACAGTAACTGTTATTATTTTCTAATCAGCTGCTTTTGGCTGCAGCCTTTGTAAGCAGTTACACTGGCTTTTTCTTGCTTTTTGCCTTTTAAAGTTGAACATTCTTATGCCTTTATGGTGTTAAAGTATTTCCTCATTCCCTATCTGTGGATATTCATCAGAGTCACAATTTTACAGCTGGATAAAATTGTCAAAATATCATCTGATTCTTTATAAAAAAAATAACAGCAAACTGAGAAGCAGAGAAAAGCTTGTGCAGCTGGTGGGTGGCTGAGCCAAGCCCGGCTGGTCCTCCTACTTGTTCCGACACTGGTGCCCTTTCCACTGCCCATGTGACCTCCTTCTCCTGGCCCATCCTCCTGCATCTCTTCCTCCCTCCAAATTTCCATCAGAGAAATCACTTCATGCTTCACTTTATCAGATGAGTATCTGTTTTTCCTGTTTCCTCCATGCTGCTGAGTACTGGGGAGAAAATGTTGGTACTTACTGAATTTTCTATTTCCTATTCTAGATTTCATGTCTTATATTTCCTCCATAAAAATGGAAATGCCACTTTTCTTTTAAAATTCCTGTGACTTGGATAAGATTTTCACTTTCCTTTATTTGATTTTGTGGTTTTTCTATATTCTTATTGAGTATATTTTATGTTTATTTAGACCATCTATTTTTTTTGTGTGTGGAGTTAAAATATGCAATTCCTCTCATTTTTCTTTTCTCCACATTTGCTTTAATAGAAAACAATTCTAAATTTTGGTTGGCACATTCCATTTCCTTATAAGATATTACAGGTTGCTTTGTCTGGGCATAAATATTCTTTACTTACAGGAAGAACTTCTTTCATAGAATTCTTGAATATCAAGGTCAAAAGACTCATGATCCAAGCTAATTTCCAATGCTTTGATTCCTCCCTCTGTGTTAAGCCTTTGCTTGAAGACATCCAAAGAGAGAGAATTCAGTATTTCCCATGAAATCCTAACTGCCTCTGGACACACTACCTTTTAGAACTTTCTTTTCATCCAGTTGAATCAATCTCTCTCAGTAATATAATTCTGACCTCAGAGCCATAAAAAACAAGTCTAGCTCTACTTTCAGCCAGCTGATCATGTATCTGAAGGCAGCTTTCATTTCCCCCATGCCTGTTCTTCCTCAGGCTAAACATTCCCATTTCCTCCAAACCATGCTCCAATAATTTGGTTTTAAGTTCCCTCCTCATACTGATTGCTTTTCCCCTGGATGTGTCTGTCAAAGTCCCAGAACTGACTTCAGTTCTCCAGGTGTTTTCTGTCCAGAGAGGCAGCACTCTCGCTTATTCTTGGTCTATGCAGTCATGTTTTGCATGGTCTGCATATAACTGTTAATTCACACTGAGCTGTTAGGTATGGGCTGAATCGTGTCCTCCCTGAAAGACAGGTTGAAGTCCTAATCTCCAGTACCTCAGAATGTGAGCTTATTTGGAAATGGTGTCTTTTACAGAGGTAACCAAGTAAAATGAGGTTATTAGGGTAAGCCCTAATCCAGCATGACTGGCATAGCTGTGAAAAGGGGAAATTAGGATATAGAGACAGACACACGGGGGGAGATGATGTGAACCTACATGGAGAAGATGGCCCTGTGCCGAGAGTGGTGAATCAATAAGTCCATGAACACCAAGGATCGCTGGCAGACATCAGAGGCCCGAAAAGCAAGGAAGGATTCTCCCGTTGAATAGTCAGAGAGAGCACGGCCCTGCTGGCACCTTGAGTTTGGACTTCTGGCCTCCAGAACTGTGGGACAATAAAATTTATGTTGTTTCAAACAGCCCAGAATTTGCTATCATATTATGGAATCCCTAGGAAACTAACATACTGTCCTTTCCCTGAAGTCCCCTGTTTTTAATTTGTCATTTTGTAAGCTTTCTTTCCTCTCTCTCATACTAATGCCATGGTTTTTCCAACCCATGTGAAAGGCCCTATTTATTTAAGTTTCATTTTTGTTTGACTTGGCTCATTACGAAAGCCAATTGAGGTCTTTTATGTTCTGTTTCCATCACGTGAGTATTTGCTATTTGTTTCAGCTTAGGCACTATCAGAGTTGAGGAAAATCCTTCTTTAAGTCACAGGTAAAAGAGCTGAATGGGGTAGAATGGGTGCTCTTGGAAATCCCTGTAGGTTGACACCAACTTTTTCAATATAGTTGTTCAACCCATTTTAAACCCAACAAACTCCCCTGATCCAATTTATAATTCTTTATCTTGAATGCAAAACAAAATATTATGAAAGACTGTCTAATATCTTGCTTCAAGTATGATATGCTGTGTTTATATCATTCTTTCTTGCCAATTTAGTAAATCTACCAACAATTAGTTTAATCTGGGATGATTTATTCCTTATTATCCCTATTTTCTTTTCATGTATTATGAAAGAAATTATTAATAATTCCATTAAGAATCTTGCCCAAAATACATATCAAATCTTCTGGTTTATGATTTGAGTAATCTGTGTCTCCTCTTTGGAAATGTAGAGACTGCAATGGCCCATCTTCTGTTTTCTCTGGCTCCTCAAAGATTCATTTCAGAGAACTCTCTCCTCACCCTGAAATGTGCATATGTATTTTGTCCAGACCATGAGACTTAAGTTCTTTTAGAGCAACTCGTACAATCTCTACACTTATCTTGAGTTTTGATTCCATCTTATCATTATTTCTTCTGACCTTTTCAGGCTGAAGATTGTTCTTCTTGACAGAGAAGATAAAAGCATGAGTTTAAAGTCTCGTGCATACAGAACCAAACCATCTGATAATAATTGTAGCTTTTTACATTGTGAAATAATAAAGCATTACTGATATATACTTTGATCTGTAGGTGGATACTACCATTATCACATGTCCTCTTGCTTTAATTTTTACTTGACACAGGGTTAGTCACTGAATATTTCTTTAAGCATCTTTTTCTCAATGTTGGCTATAATTTCTGTTGCCAAGAAATAAAGGTTTGTGTCCACCTGATAAAATTTCAGAGTGTCCTGGAACAGCATATTACATTTTGATTAGATAATTTTAGAATAGGGTGGAATATAAGCCAATAGCAACATACAAGTTATGTGTGCTGTTGTATGTATTGTCTATGAAACCGTGTACCACACTGGAGAAAATAAGTTCCATAGATAATATGCCACCTGGGAGTGAGCTGTTTAAGGAACACCACATAAAATTTGAGTTGACCTAGGAAATCAAGCTCAAAATAGTTGCCTTGTCAATAGTAAGGCACCTATAAAAGGCATTGGACCCAGTGGATTGTCCTTGTTGAACAAGCCTTCCTGTTCCCTAAAGCAGGACGTGGCAGTGGATGAAGACATGACACTAGGCCCCCTACATTGGACATTGCCTGACTGGCAGCAGAGGAAGAGGACAGCAGGTGGGTGCAGAGTGGCAGTCTTCAGACACTCATCAGGCAGATGACTGGTGTGGGTGACAAGGAACCCAGGGAAAGTCGTGCTTCAATTCAATTAAACAAATATTTATTAGTAGCTGCTATGTGCCAGACATTGTGCTAAGTGTTGGCAGTCTTCGTAGGCAATACATAAAGCACTGGGCTGAGTTTAGGTCAGATCTTTACTCCCTTTACTCCCTATCTTCAAATATACCGGGAGGACCACAACTGTCTTTATCTGGGAAGTTAGGATCCCAGGCGGGTATAAGAGAAAATATTATTAAAGTGGTTACTCTTTAAATAATATTATAACAATATAATTATCTTTAAAGAGAGACTCCGGGATGGGGAGTTCAGGGCAGAAAGTGTTATCAGAATGAAGTATCTGTTAGGCGTGCCGGGATGTGACTTAAACAGCACAGTAGGCGTTCGGGGGTCTGCCTTTTGTGAACCCTCTTCCAGGTAAGACTGTGATTAGAGTGTTGGGCAGAGCAGCCACACTTTAAGTCTGGCTAGACTGGATGAAGGTGTTGAGGGTCGAGGGGCTGAGGAAATGGGGGAGGCCAAGGTTGTTTCTGTACCCCTTAATCTGAGAACTGTGATAATAAGATGGAATCTGCTGGTGTTTTTTCCTACGTCACCATTGATCGATTGTGCTATTTCCCTTGGCGCTATCAGCATTAGATTGTGGACTAGATGGCCGAAAGCTCCCCATTAAAGTTGTGCATTCCATAGATCTTGTCAGGGAGTCCCTAGGGCTAGGGGATGGATCAGAAGAAATAACATTTGGCCCTCAGAAAATTTTGGAAGATGTCAACCTTGGGAAATGCAGCCATTCAATGAAACTTTGAATTGTTCACATCATGTCCCTAATCTTATAATCACAGTTACTCCTTTCCTACTAACCAGGACCTCTTCTGGCCTGGACAAGGCTTTGGACATTAATATAACTTCTGATTATTTTTAAAATTTCCTTATATTACCACAAAGTTCGCTAAAGCACTTTTAAAAAAAAAAAAATCAGAGTTTATACAAACTGAACTGTCCCTTTATGCAGAATGGTTCATTTGTCATTTGAATAACTAATGCCATTTTCCTCTGAAGAATTATTTGAGAATATATTGATAGGCAGAAATATATTTTATATAGTACTTGAGATCACTGTAGTTGCTATCATACATTTCTCAAAGATCTGGTGAGATAGGTTTACTTTTGAACATACCCTTGGTAATGATAGTAAATTGTGCCACTTTTCTTATCAATTTCACTAACAGACTTCTTGATTAATCTGATGCTGCTGTCATAAACAGACTTTACTTTCTCTTAACAATAAAAACTTTATGGACACTTTATTGAGTACTTTTGATGATTTTGTTTGATGATTTTCCTCTAGTTAATATACCGTCAACATGAATTTAACATTCTCTTATAAGTAAATGAGAGATTGGAGACCAGTCCACAGCACATTATTTTGTGCTATAAATGTGTGGCAATTGTTTATCCTTTGATAAAGGTGAACACTCTTTCAAATAACCTCAATGACAACATAGTCGTTGGTTTTAAATAAAGCTCTGAAGTCCTACTATCTTCCTTCAATCTTTTCCTCCCTTGCTCCCTCCCTCTTTCCCTTTTTCTCTTTGATACATCGACACCCATTTATTGAGAGCCAAATACGTGATTGGGTTGGGCACTGTAGTTTGACACTGTTGGGGCTGACACTCAAGTGGGAGACAGCCACTAAGTAACTAATTATGAAAATTAATTTATGAAAAATCCTGGCTCTTGCTTATTGGCAATGGGATTGTTCTCATTTGAAATCTGAAGCCCTTTACTCTGTGACTTTTGCTTGTACTTGTCTAACAAACCCCGGAGCTACTGGCTGAAGTCACAGACCAAATTGATTGAGCCTCTTGTAGTTCACAGAGCCTTCTGCCATCACCCAAGGCTCTCAGGTCTAATAACTCTGTATTCTGTCTTTTAAATGTATTTCCAAGACAGCTTTTCCTAACCTTTCCACTCTTCTTAATCACAAAACCTCAACTTGGCACAATCTCCTATTCTCCTCTTTCATGAGAAGTCAAGGCCAATAAAATTCTTCAGCTCAGAATTTCTCTGTATCCAGCTCAAGATTTATGTTCCAAAGATGATCTATTGATACTTACATAATAACATGTCTCTTTTCTTCCTCTCTCAGAATAAGGAATATCGCTTTTCCTTTTTGAGGACTTGCTCTTTCTGTCCCATGTCCTCTGATCTTCTCTGTTTGTTCTATAAACCATGTTTCTTTCTTTCTCTCTCTCTCTCTCTGTCTCATCTTTATTGTTTACTTGTCCTTTCTTCACAACCTATAAAGGGCTCAAATCTCCTTCACACTTAAAAATAAAAGGCTCAAGCAAACAACAGCAACATCAACCCCCACTAACACAAAAACAAAAGCCCCTGCTAACTTCTTTTGCTGTTGTTTTATGTCACTACTTCATTTCAGAACATTTCGGCATGCACTGATTACCTCCAATTCCTTACCACTCACTTTTTACCCACCTCCTTCACCTTGTAATTAACAATATTTTCTTTTGAAGGTGACATTGAGTGACTACCTATTAATATTTGTTAATTCATTAACTTATGTAAGGAACAATTATTTGGTTACTTTCATGGCAGGCACTATGGTAGGTTTAGAGTTAGACCCCAATCTATGCCTCTGGGGAATATTTGCCCTGCAGTATAACTACAAAAACAGATGTGGTATATGTAAGATACGGTGATTCCCAAATACCACAATCTTTTTATTCATTTCTATAGAAAGAGATGGTTTTGAATACTTTGTTCTTCTTGCCTTATAGATACCATTGGATTGCACTGTCTAGGTTTTTTCTTACCTCTTGGAGCACTCCTTCTCTGCCTCTTTTACTGCCTGTTGGACCTCTCCACTACTTTTTGCTCCTTTCATATACGCATCGCCTACACTTCTGTCTGTGGTCCTTTTGATACATTGCCAGTTATGGCTCCGTTAACTGCAGCAGAAAGGCAAAGATTGGGAAGGGTTGGACCTTGCCTTCTCACTGACCACCAGGCTCAGAGGGACAGATCCAGCAGTAAATCATGGGAAAAAGTCCAGCCAGTCAGGCATATCATGGTATACAGAGAGAGGGGCTGATAGCCAGGCAATATACAGCCTCAAGAGATGTTACCCATGTGAGACCTGAGGATCCTGAGAATTAAGACCCTTGTCTTAATTTCTGAACCATCTGAATAGCCTGCCATTCTCCTTCCTCCTCATTCTAGTCTATATTCTAATTCTAGATTTATTCTGATGAAGCAGAGCTCTAATCATGCCCCTGTCTTTCTAAAACACCTTCAATAACTTGTAGTGTTCAAGACTCCCCATGATTTGATGTTTTAAGCCTCATTTTTCCATTTTTCTACTTAGGTATTATATGTTTCCACCAAATTGTCCTTGCTAGTTCATGAACATGCTCCATGGATTTTTCCTCTTTATAGTTTCTTTTCCAATGGCTCTTCTCCCCATGACCATCCCAGCCCTTCATCTGTACCTCTAGTCATTTTAGCCTTTAAAAATTAGCCAAATGCCAGTTCCTCTAATATACTCCTCATCTTATCATCCAGAAGGAATTTATCCTTCTCCGAATTCCTAATGCTAATTTTTCATATTTTCTTTGACACTTGCTATAACAAAATAACACAATAAGATATTTGTATGTTCATCTCCCTTATTAGACTATAAACTTCCTGAAAGAGGAAGCCATGTCATAAATATCTTTGCATATTTTTTCTATTCTCAAGATAGTCCTTCACACATTGAAAGTGCTCAATAAATGTTTATTGAATAATCTCCTTTGTGCTTCAAAGGAAAGTTGACATTATTAGTTTGTTCTAGGATTCATATAAATCCATTTTCCTTACTAAAAATAAATTATCTAAAATGTGTGTTTTGAACTTACATTAAGCATATATTCCAGTGAAAGACAAGCTTCTATTGGAAACACTAAACTGAAACTGTTATGTTCCATGTTTTCAATCAAATGTGAATTCCCCATGCAAAAGAAAAATCATATTTTTAGAAGGTTGAGTAGGATGGCACTTTTGAAAGCTTTCTGACTGCATACATTTAGGTTAATTCAAGGAAATTCTCCTGACTTTGAGCCCATGTCTTTTTAATTTATTGTCAATTGGAGCATTTTCACTCATTTTAAGTTTTTTTTCTCCAGTCCTGTGATCTCTAGAAACTAATTTTATTGGAGAGGGCTTAACCAGATCAAGGCCAAGACGTACAGTGTGGCTGTAGGCAGTGTATGCAGGTAGTGGCCATAGCCTTGGAGGAGTAGTAACTCACTGATGGGGACCTGGGTGAATACAAGTTGTGACTGTTGAAGGAGGAGGAAAACATTGACGATAACAAACAAACAAACAAAAATTTCTTGATTCAAGAATGTTCAGCTGACTATACCAATATTAAATTATCATTACTGAACTGTTCAAATATAAGAGTTAGAGATGCAATGTAAACCCAAGGTAAATAGTTCTTGGCCAATAATTCACTAAAAGTGAGTGTTTACCATACTTCCATCTTTAATCAGTATTAAAAAGACACAAAAGATCATTGAACTAGAAAGAGGAGAATTGTTGAAAGTCATTTTCAAGTACTTCTATGGTCTCAATTGAACTTAAAATGAATGAAAATGCCCTCTGCTACACTGTCCATCTGAACAGCCTTGATCTGACTGAACTCCCTCCTCTAAAATTACTTTTTAGAGACCACAGAACCTCCAAGTGTCATTTATGTCCTAAAGTTGGATCTATATGTTTTCCTTAACGTGTATTCACTACCCTATTTGGATCAGCATTAGCTCTGTCACTGTAGTCCTTGCTGTAGCTTTGGGGTCTGTTGCTTCCTTTTTGTCTATTATATTGGAAACTTCAACCAGAGAAGCTCAATTCCTCTTTGGGAAACATACAATGTATAATATCCACTGACTTGTCCCATTATGAATTCCTGTCACTGTGCTTCTATTTTCCTCAAACTTGCTGTTCGCCTAATCAAAAACCCAAATCAGCTGTTTCAAAACACCATTTCTATAGACTTACAAACTAGGGAACCTACTTCATAAATAAAAAAGATAATCTACCGCAAATTCACAAATGTTATTTTTTATTTTGGTATTATTTCTTTTCAAATATTTATTTATTTTAATTGACAAAAATTGTATCTATTTATCATGTACAACATTATATTTTAAAATATATATACATTGTGGAATGGCTAAATATAGCTAACATGTGTTACCTCATATATTTATTTTTTGTGGTGAAAACCACTTAAAATTTAGTCTCTTAGCAATTTTCAAGAATGCATTGTTATTCACTGTAGTCACCATAGTTATTATTTCTTGACTTGCTAAACTGTACAAGGGCTTTTTTCTCACTTTCATTTATGGCCATTTGTAGCTGTTTCCTAATAGTCTCCGTCAAGGAGGTGTATTTTGTATTCCAGGGTATCAATTTTTAAATTTGCACTCAAGTTCTGTTTTCTTTCATACACGCACACATATATAAACCTTTCTAATATCTCTAGCCCTAACTTTACTCACTGAACGTCACTCAATCTCAATTTCCTAATATCACGTTGACTACAGCTTCTGTGCCCCAAATCTGGATACGGTCTGATGAATGATTTGTAATTTCCAGAGTAGGAGAGACATTTTAGATCTAGAATGGAGGAATTTCTATTCTTTTAAAATGGCTATATCCACAGTGATCATGATATTTGAAATTTAGCTAAGTCTAGAAGACTTAACTCATGCAATAGTCACACGTATAGCCCTTCCTCCTTGTTATACTATATAATTTGGCCCTTGATTGTATTCTATTTTATGATATTCTATTGTCTAAAAATTTGATCATTGTGAGAGCAGAGTTCATACTTCATTTTCATTTTTGTTCTTTTTAATTTTTTTCTCGAAAACTAGATCCATGATGCAACACAGGATATGTTTCTGCTGTCAAATAAATCAATATAAAAGTAGTCTATTAAATATGACATGAAATCTTGCTGTCCATGAAGCATATGTACAAGATAATAAATGACTTTCTTCTCACACATTACCCTTTAAGTATCTATATTAGTGTTCTATTGCTTCTGTAACACATTATCACAAACTTCGAGGTTTAAAATAACACAAATGTATTCACTTACAGTTTTGTGGGTCAAAGATCCCACCTGACTCTCACAGAACTAAAATCAAAGTGTCAACAGGACCGCGTTCATTTCTGGTGGCTGTAAGGAAGAAATTTTTTACTTGCCTTTTCCAGCTTCTAGGGGACCCAAAATTCCATGGCAGATGACCTCCTTCCTCCATCTTCAAGCCAGCAATGTTGCATATCTCTGACCTTATTCTGTAGTTACCTCTCCCTCTCACTGACCCATAGCTGGGGAAAGTTTCTCTACTTTTCCAAACTCATGTGATTAGGTTGGGCGCACCTAGATAGTCAAAGATGATCTCTTGACTTCAGGGTCCAGCCACCTGACTGAATTAACTGCAAATTATTTCAGCTGCAAATTATTCACAACTGCAAAGTTCTTTTGCCATCTGTAGTAACATATTCACAGGTTTTAGGAAATAGGGCATGGATATCCTTGGGGGAGCTGTTTTGCCTACCACAGCATCTTTACATCTATCACATTCTTAGTAATTTCATTAAAATCAATACTTATTTCTAATAACTTTTCTTTTTTATCACTAAATTTCTTAATGATGTTATCTTACAACTCTTTGCATGTGTAAAATTCGATAATAATCTGTTTAAGCAGCATATTATGCATTTAAGACTGAATCTTTAAGTTGCGAACTATCTTAAAGATCTAGTCCATGAAATACAAATTGGAAGCCAATACAGAATTTGGCTCTCAGATGTGTTTTATTTGATCTTCAAATAAAGATATATAAATGTATAATAGGCTATAAAAATGTATAAATTCAAATACCTTCAGGCAGGTTCATGTTCCCTAGATCCTGTGATAATCCCACCATCTTTCATTGTCTTAAAACCAATCTACTTCATTTGTGCAGATTAATTATGCCCTTGTTCCTAAAGACATTTAAGTTTATGGCATCTAATCTAGTAAGTGTACTAGCAATGAAGGAATCACTTCAAAAATATCCTGAAATACATTGATGTATCTTCTGTCTGAGTATTTCCAGTAAGAGAGGTCTTATTATGTTACAAAAGATTATTTCATTTATGAATGGCTCTTTGAAGATGAATGTTGCACCTATTCATCTTGACTATATCTGTAGTTACACAGAATAAGTCTAGCTTTCTGTTTTCCATGGGTCTTTTGAATAATTGTAGTGATCAAACTAATTCTTCTCTTTCCCATTATAAACAACCCCTGTTCAGTTAACTTTTATATTTGATACAGTTTCCAAACAGTTCGAGCTTTTCAATCTCCTTTTAATGTGGTGATCAGAATTAGTGATAAAAGTACAGATGTAGTCTGATTAGTGTCAGGTACTATAGACCTACTCCTTTCTTTTGTGTACACCATACTTAATCAACACAATTAAGATCACATTCTCTTTTTGAAAGCTTAGAAAGCCTTTTCTGAGGGCTCATATTGTACCTGCTTTTACTAAAACTTCTGTATCATTTTTTTTGCTTAAGGTCTTTTGTTATACAAATGTATGTAACTCTAGTTCCTCCAAAGTCTGTAGTTTTGGGTCATTTATGAGGTTGCAAACATTTATTGAGCACTTGTGCATCATGCATGGCACCATGCTTAGTGTTAGGGAGTATGAAGAACTATACAACACATTGGAGGAGCTCACAGTCTCACGAAGGAGAGACAGAAACTGATGTATATTTTTGGCTCAGAGTGAGAAATGTAGCAGGAAAGGTACATATAAGGTAGATTTCTACCCAATTAAAGAGGAGCAAGTGTTTACCAATGTGTTAAGGAGTTTAAATAGAAATGATCAGTATTGAATAGATAGGGTTGGAGCTGAAGAGAGGTCTGGGCTAAAGTGAAAGACTGGGAGCCTAGAAGACTTGTCATTTTGCACCCACTGATTCATTGATTCATATTTTACCCTTGAAGCATGACCTTTTCCCCCTTTTTTACAGCCAGGTTTGGATTGCCAATCAACTTGTGCTCTTCCTGTCCTCCCCACCATGGGGTTGGCATGTAGCCCAGCCAGATCAATAAGATGTTCACTTTCTAGAATTATAGTTTAACCAAGGACCTGACATAATTTTCAGCCAATTCATTCAACTGGCTAGATCCTGGTGAGATTGCTCTCAGTTCCTACCGGCCTGGATCTGCATTCCATCCAGCTTGCTTCTTTAGCTTCCACTTCAATTATGTGAGTTACCTCATATCCTTACCACTAATTCCTTTTCAGCTTAAGTTGTCAAAGTCAGTTTTCATTGCTTGTAACCATATAATTCAATTATCTAACTTACTGATACAGGATAGTGTTAGCTTAGCTTAGTAGTTAATGCCATCAAATTAGATAGGATAGTCTTAAGAGTATAAACTCTAGAATCAGTTTCCTGTGTTAAAAGCTAGTTCTATCACTAATTACTTTAATAAACTTAAGCAAAATATTTCTTTGAGCCTCAGTTTTCATATCTATAGAGTGACATTTCTAATAATCCCATCTATCTAATGTGCAGTTTCAAATATAAAGGAAAAGAATGCATGTAAAACAATTAGCATAGTGTCAATAACTGTTAGCATGGGTAGAGATTAAATGTTGCAAGAGCTGGTGAGAATATTAGTAAGAAAAGATCAGAAGATGGAGAGAAGAAATAGGAGAGAGTGGAATCATGTAGGAGGGGGAGATTATTATGCTTCAAGGTGATCAAGTAAGACTACAAGTAACAATTGCCAGCTACAAAAAACCCAAACAACCTAATTTAAAAAATGGGCAAAGGACTTGAATAGACATTTTTTCAAAGAAGATACACAAATGGCCAGTAAATACAAAAACAGATATTTCACATAACTAGTCATCAGAGAAATGCAAATCACACCCACAATGAGATACCACTTTACACCCATTAGTATGGTTATTATCAAAAAAAAAAAAACAAAAACAAAACAGAAAATAGCTAATATTGATGAGAATGTGAATAAATTAGAACTTGTGTGCATTGCTGGTCAGAATTTGAAGTGGTGCAGCCTCTGTGGAAAACAGTTAGGTGGTTCCTCAAAAGTTAAACCTAAAATTACCATCTGATCCAGCAATTCTACATCTATTAATAGGTGTATACTCCAAAGAATTGAAAGCAGAAACTCAAACAGATACTTATATACCAATGTTCATAGCAGCATTAAAAACAATAGCAAAATGGTGAAAACAACTCAAGTGTCCATCAACAGATAAATGGATAAACAAAATGTGGTAAATACACACAATGGAATATTAATCAGCCTTAAAGGAGGGAAATTTTGACACATGCTATATATAACATGGATGAATCTTGAGAACATTATACTAAGGGAAACAGGCCAGACAAAAAGGACAAATACTGTATGATTCTGCTTACATGAGGTACCCAGAGTAGTCAAATTTATAGAGATGAAGGTACATAGAGGGTACTAGGGATTAAGGGTATAAGGGACTGGGGCGTTATTATTAATATATAATGGATTCAGAGTGTGTGTTTGTGATAATGGAAAAGTTCTGGAAATGAAGAATGGTGATGGTTGTACAACATTACGAAAGTACTTAATGCCACAGAATTATACATTTAAAAATGCTTAAAATGGTACATTTTATGTATATATCTTTTACCATGATTAAAAAATATTAAAAATACAAAAAAATGACCACATGCATTAAGATGTTATAGGTGACCTTTCCTAGTCAGTTTCAGGATGTAAGGGCTGGAGTGGAGAGTTCACAGTATACTCCAGTGAAATGGGAAGCAAGGAGATAGAGTCATCACAAATGGTTGTGAAGAGAAGGATAGGTAGAGTGATAGCTACAGGAACAATGGAGAGTCAAGAAAGAGATTCTTGAAGATGTATGGACAGATTTGGCCATATTTATGTGCTGAAGAGAAGCCAGTAAGATGGAAGAGGCTGGTTGTATAGCAGCAAGAGGGAGTTAATAGATCAAGGTCCTGAAGAAGCAAACAGGAAAATGGAGGGGAGAGAGGGAGGATCAGTGGGACCAGCGTAACTTGGTAGGTTGGATGGAAGGTTGAGGAAGTTTACACTAAAGCATTTATTTCCTCTGTGAAGGAGCAGGTGAGGCCATTAATGAGAATGAATCGGTGTAGCTGAGGAGGGGCCTGTAGGTCTGGAATAGCCCATAAGAGGGCCAGAGAGGGTGCCAATCAAGAGCAAGTCCAAGGAACGCTGTTTGTTGTTGAGGGCATGGGAAGCGAGAAGCCTACAGTTTTGAGGTGACTGTATGATTTTTCTCCATTTGTGCTCAGCAGTCTGAGGGAGGAATGGAGAAGGTGTATTATTGGATTCACTATTTAGGGTTTTTAGGGCAGTAGGACACATAGACAAGGAAAATGAAATCCACGTGGATGGGAAAACAGTTTGAGTGACTGGGGTCCAGTCTGGTTGGAAGATGAAATCAAAAGAGGAGGAAACCAGACTAGTCACTGGTAGTTTCACTGACTAAGCCAGTGGAATTCTGTTACTGCTCATGAAACAAACGTGGAAAGATCACTGGCCTTAGAAACCAGAAAGCCTGGGTTCTAGATTCAGCTTTACCACGGACCAACTACATTGCTTTGAATGAGGCATCTCATGTCACTGGACCTCTGTTTCCTGTGACTGGGATCAGATGACAGGTGAGGCTCCTTCCAGGGCTGACACGCTGGAGCCATAGCTCAGGTGATGCATCTGATTGGTCGGTAACTTTCACAGGCCTCTGGAGTGGGAAACCCTTCTAGGGCCACTTTTTCTTAACACCTAGAATGAAAGTTTCTTTTCCAAAGTATTTTGCCCCCTTACACACCGTCAGAGGATCTAACCCACGCGTCAGCTAATAATCAGAGAACATTCGAGTTCAAGTGTCTAGGACACGTACTCCACTCCGCTCATCAGTGTTGGCATTCCCATTGTATGAGTCACCTCAGAAAATCTTAGCTGCTTTTGTGAGGGCACAGCCCCTGCATCCTGCTCTCTTTTCCTTTTGCTTCTCTCCATCTCACTATGTGGAAATGGCCTGTCTTTTAGCATGTTAATTAAATAAATCAGAAGATATTTATGACAGGTTCCACGAGGTGCCCTGCTCCATCCTAGGACATTGGAAAATCAGGACAGTTATGTGACAGATGTTTCACCCCGTGAAACTTCTATTCTGGTTGGGGAGATAAAACCAAAGCACATGAAATCTTAATGAGTAACACGAGACAATATATAATTATGTGCCAGCTTGAGAATTAAAGACAAATATTCTGGGATTTCAGCAGTAACAGGTCACCATAGCTCTGTGAGGCAAGAAGGATTTGAACTAGATCTTGAAAATTGGATCAAACTTGGGGAGAAAGCTCTCTTGACTGAAAATGGGCAGGCTCTGACTTGGCAGTAACAAGGAACTTGCTTTGGTTTTATGGGTCATTTTCTGCTTCCCTCTTTATTATAATTATTATTATTATTTTGGTGAACCTTCAGTTCATTGACATTTCCCTTTCTCAGTTCTATGCATCCAATTTCTTCCCATATATCCATAGCTCCTTATACGTTATACAGATATCTGGATGGCTGTTGCTGTTTAAAAGATAACCTGAAGCCCCTATTTAGGTTTGGAGGTGAGGTTGTAGAGTCAGCTGCTCAGATTGCCAAACCACCTGTACAACTGGCTTTGCCAGATACTCTCAGGGATTTGCCACATTATGTTAAAAATATCTCCTTGCAGTTTGTATTGCACACCTGTTATGTGTTGCTAAGCATGCATTCCTTTGCCCATACCTTTTGCATGTGGCATATAAAATCATATTTTAACAACATAAAATTATACAACCTCAAAGGGATGGTGGTGCCTTTCCATTGATGGCAATATGAAGTTGGGTTTGAGGTGGGATTATACTTTATGTAAGAGACAAAATCCTCACTAGAAAGTGGCTGTAGATGAATCCAGGCCTGAGGAGGATGTGAGGCATAAGGCAATTTAGGCACTAACTTGGAATTCTCAGAATAGATTAGATTAACTATGCTCTGACTTTGGGAGCTGTAAGGCTCAGAACTGCAGTGTGCTTGGATGATATTACTTGGATGCTTGTGTCCTCACTGAGTCATAATTTCCTTAAAATATAGACTGTTTCAAGTGGAGAGTGAATCTTCCTGCACAGTACTCTTTGGGATCCTGTGTCAGAATAAAAAAGAATTTGAGACAGTTTCCCTTTTTATGAAATTGATGGTATTACACATGTGAAAATAACTTAATAAAAATTTTTGACCATTCACCAATGCATAGGAAGAAATTTATAACTGTCTGGATGAGTCAGAGAAGTGTCTACCAGAAGAGATAACATTTGGATTGGAATTTGAAGGACAAATATGGACTTGCCAGATTCAAAAGGAGACAGGCATTCAGGAAAACAGAACAACATATTTAGAGACAGAGTCATTCATTATAGGTTATATTTAAAGAAAAGAGCAAGTAAGAAGTTCATGGTGATTGGAGCAGTTTATACGTGTGTGTGTATGGGGAGATGTTGGGGTACAGGGAGTGGTCTGGGAGTGGGTTTAGGTAGAAAAAGTACAGTTGGAGACAGATAGTGAAGAATTTTTTTTTTGTTTTGTAGTCTAATTTTTTAAATTTAATTTTCATTTATTTTTTAAATTCCAGAATATTACGGGGGTATAAATGTTTTGGTTACTAGATTGGTTTTGTACTGCTTGAGTTAAAGTTATATGTGCCTATCACCCAGATAGCATACATTGTAGGATGTTTTTGTTACATAATGATTTTAGACTTTTTTTCTGAAGGCAACAGGTGCCAGAAAAGGTTATAGGGAAGGGGTTTGATCAGATGCACTTGTTTATTCATTCATTTACTTTAAAAGCCTAATTATGGGAGCAATGTGGAACATGAACTCAGTTGGAAAGAAATAGGAAGAGAGAAATAAGCCATTTTTCAGTTGCAATGACTGCAGCTATTAAGGGTATGGGGGGCTACAATCAGGGAATAGTCCAAGGTAGAATAGACAGGATTTGGTGGCTTGTTAATAAGGTGATTGGTGACAAAATGAATAGAGACTAGGAATGTGGGAGGAGAAACATGTTGGAAAAACACAATAATTAATCTGAGGTGCCTATAGGAAAGACAGTGGATTAGGAGATTGGCAATATAGTTGTGGAACCCAGGAGAAATATCAAGGCTGGAGATACAGATTGAGGAGTTATCAGCTTTTAGATTGGGTGGAAACCTTGGGAACCTCATGAGAGAACTTGTAGTATAAGAAAAAAATGAGGATGAAATTCAGACACTAGAAAACACTAACATTAAAGCATCTGAGCAGGACAGAAAAGCCAATGAAACTTGTTAAGAAGGAGCAACCATAGATGCAAATAAAAAGAAAGTTTTAAGAAGTAGAAAGTGGTCAACAGAAGTCATGGATGACTAAATATTTGTCATGAGCATCTAGAAATGTATAATAAGAAATCCTACCTTCTTTTCACATTCTTTAGCACAGTCAACATTGGCACTAAATCAATGAAGTCAATACCCACATACATATTTTCTAGCACTAGAGGACCTTCCTTCATATTTTTATTTGCTCAGAAACTACTCTTCTGTTCCTTCCTGTCAAAGGAAAGGACTCACAACTCAGTGTCAGGAAGGCATTTTGGACTGATAGAAACTTCACATTGTGTTTCTCCCAAGGGCATTTCATGAGGATAACTGCCTTCCAGAGATGGATATCTAAAACTGCAAATTTGGCTTTGAATTCCAGTTGAGATTCATTGATATGGGGAGACCATGGTCTTCTACCATCCTTGGCTCCTGATTTTAGAAGGGCAATTGACCCTGGGTAAAGCCAGAGGAGAACTACTAGCATAATTACAAAACTTAAAGCCATGTTACAGTTTGAAGGACAGTTTGAAGGACCTGGGATTGTAACATGAGAAGGTACCTGACGGGTATGTGACAGTTGAAGTGTGTTAAGTGAAAGAAGAACTGAACTTACTCTATGACCCCCTAAAAGAGAGAACCAAGGGTGAGGTGCTAAAGCGAGACTGATTATTGCTCTAATGTTGAACTGTTAGTTTCCTGAGAGTAGGGTGTTTTATCATCTCTCTATCACTGGCCAATGGCTAACATATAGAGGAGAACTTTGATATCTATATGTTGCACTAATAAATTGAACTATTCAAAGAATTAATTCATCTGTCCTGTAAGGTTATGAGTTGTCTTACTATTTTAGCAGAGTTTTTTATCCCCTTGAAAGAGTACATTAGGCTCCATGCATGGGGAAAGCCTGGAATGGAGGAGCTTGATGACTTCCTTTTCCACTATGTTGTAGTCATATGCAATGAGACTTGTGATGGCTAGAAACTTGAACTTCAAACATAGTCTGTCTCAAAGTGTAAAGGGATAAGAAGAAGGAATTGTTAAGAAAATGATGGGTTTTTTAGAGAGCTGGCATTCATATTCCCTTACCTGTCATTTAGGCATCCAACACACAGAAATTTACCATAACAGAACTGAGTATAAGAAAATAACCCACAGAGCATGCTCAGTCTCCTTGATGGTCTCTCAGTTGCATCCATTAGCTGCATGTATGCAACCTTGTTCCTGGAATGTGCTTTTGTTCTGTGACCCAAACAAGAGCAGGTTAGTTGGGTGAGAACATATCCCAGACCTCCAATATGGAGGAGCACGGCATGGTTGATTCAGAAACTAGAAGCTGTATCTTGAGTGTTCATTTCAAAAAATTAACTATATACACCTAAAGAAAAGTCTAATGGTTTTGCTGTTGAGTTTCAGCAGAGTTGAAATTGGCTGTAAGGAAATTGGAAATGTGATAACATTGGACAGTAATGGATTCTCAAGATGTCCAGGACTTATCTGTCATAGTGCTGGCAACTTTGGAATTCTATCTTCAGCGCCATTTCCAAGTTGCTAGTTAAAGGGAAGATAGACAAGAGTACAAAATGATCCTTATTCTTGACCCTGGCATCCAGAAACTTACTGGCATACTGAAAAAAAATTCTATTATTAATAGCATAGTAGTCATAATAGACAGTAGTGAAAGGATAAAAGCATGGATTCTGGTGGTTGCCAACCTAGGTTTGACTGGGCGTCAGCTTTGTGATTTTTGGCAAGTTGCTTACTCTCTCTCCAAACTTCAATTACTTCATCTGTAAAATGGGAATACTAACACCTACATCATAGTGTTGCCTGGGAGAGAGAAATTAGTTGTTATTAATTCTATACAAAGGGATTGATTAATTTATAACTTGATTCATCAAAACAGGATATTTTCAGGGCTCTCAATTTGACAATTTTCATGAGGATTGGGTAAATTAATCATACATGGAATTGATAAAAAATATTTTGCTACACTCACAGGGGAGGTTGAGAAATCCCAAGTCAAATCTGAAAACTGTATCGTGGCATGAGTTTCCCGCCTGCTCTGTCTCCCTCCTGTTGCCTAATGAAATGGCTGGGAGAGCTGTTAACAAGCAAGTGCTTAACTCTTCTGGGATTGATGAGTCAGAGTCGGCAGAGAGCAGAAAGAAATCTGCTAAGCCTCTGTGACCCTGAGCCCTCCCTTCTCCCAGGTTGTGACTGACTTGTGCCCAGTTTTGCGTTATTTCACCATGGAGACAAATGTTCTCAGGAGGGAAGCAGGATTTGCTGGGCTTGTTTATTGCTGCAATAACATCTGTCAGGTGTTACGCAGCTGCCGTCTCTCCAGCTGCCCTCTTGCCTCCTCTACCTATGATAGTTACCCCATACACTATTTCTACTGTGGATAGGGCATTTGCCTCCAAGCTTGGTCCTTGATTCCTGGCTATGACAACACCACCACATCTCTAGTGTGGCACTATTGTGCAGTGTTTACAACCTGAGCTTTGGTGTCAGACTCAACAAAAGTTTCCATCTCAGGTCTAGGTACCTACCTAACTTTTCTTACCTTCAGTTACTCATTCATAAACCAGGATAATAATATCTCATGTTTTCAGAAATTAGAGGAGATGGTGGATTTGCACTAACCATTTCACATATGCTAGATTCTGAGATTGTTATTATTAAAAATGTTCTCTGGAGCTTTAAATATGTTTTTGGACTTCTATCCAAATAGTCCTGGTAGGAGTATGAACTCTGAAAGCTACTGGCTCAGATTCATGGCTATCTCCAGATTTATGTTTGTGCCGTGCCTCTCTTAGTAAGCCAAATGTCTGGTCAAACTATTGATAGAATGACCCTGTATCCATTGTCTTTTGCTATATTTATTATTGCTCATGAATCTACGGGCTAACTAAGTAGTTCTGGGTCCTACTTAACTCATTGATCTCTGCTTATTTCTGCTAAGCTCACTGATGCATCTTACATCTGCTGTTGGATTGGTTAGGAATAGGTTGGTGTGGGATGATTTCACTCACAGGGCTGGCTGTCAGTTTGGGTGATATAGAAGACAGGGCCATGTGATTTTTTCTCATCCAGCAGGCTAGTCCAGGCTAATTCTTATGCTAGGAGTTGGGTTCTGAGACAGGTAAAGCATGCAAGGCCTCTTGACGGCCAGGCCATCATATCACAATCTATTGGCCAAAGCAATTCACAAAGCCAGTCCAGATTTAAGAGGTGGGCAAATAGACTTCACCTAGTAAAGGAAAGATCTGCAAAGCCTTACTGCATAGGACATGGACACAGGGAATTGTAAACACTTGGGGCCATCAGTCTACCACACTCATCCTGAATTAGTTGCTAGCTCTGGGCACCAACATTCTTGACTCAGTAACTGTTACACAAAGCCGAGCTATTAATTTACTATGTTCCATTCAAGGTGCTGAAATCATTGGCTTCTTACAGTATTTCAGCAACCATTTTCCTGGCACCAGTGGAAGGGAAGATAAACATAGTGTTCTGGACAGGTCAGGGTCCAGAACTTTCCTTCTCTTCTGCTCTTCCTTTGCATCCACTCTCCCCTGTCTCCTACTGAGTATTCTTTGAACTGGGTGATATTTTCTACTCTGAAGAGTCTAAAGCAAGTGTAGAAATTGGTAGAGAAAAATATGAGAGTAAAATTCAAACTTCTAAAAATCCTGTGTTCCGTGTTTGATCTTGGAATCACCCCAACAGTTAAAATAGTGCACAGTTGACACTTGATATTCAGTTTTGAGAAATGAATCTCTTTCTGAGCCCTCACCTCTTATGCCTATTGCCAATATTTATTTTTAACCATGGAGTTGCTGTTGCAAATTTTTTCTACACTGAGTACTTTTTTCATCTTTCTGTAGCATGTAGACCCACCATGGCTAGCATCTCAGGGCTCACTTCTCATTAAACATTTGTGAACATGATGGTCTGTGGGTAGTTCTTAGTTTTCTGGAGTAGCAGAGTAAGGAGGAAGGGAAATGCACAGCAAAGCCTCAGAAGGAAAGACTGTGGCTATCAGTCATGGGGAGTGATCTTCAAGGACCAGTGAAACAAAGGCAAAAACACACCAAGTGCTGCCCTGCAGCGGTGGAGTGGTTGACTCCATCAACAAGTATAAACCTCAGGGAATTAAGGTCACAAAGTGACATGAAAGCCAAAAGTGTGACTCCTGCACCAAACGACTTTTATAATCTAGCTGTTAAGGTAGATCCCGATAGAATAGCAGACAATGGCATTAAAAAAGAGATCACTAGGGGCACAATTGGGAGGAATGAACTGTAAAGAAAAAGAATTATAAGGATGGTCTGGAGTGCATAAAGAAGGCTGATAAACTCTGCAAAGTTGAAAATACAGGTTATTTCCTGGCCTGACTCAGAATGGCTGGGTCTGAAACAAGGAACAAAGGAGTCAAGGAGACTATATGTTCTTTCTTAATTATTTTTATGGTTTGCTGATTCATAGACTGATTGAGCTTCAGAGTTGGAGGAGACCTTCGATGTTATCTAGAAAAATGGTTTTCTTGCTATCCAGTGTTTGAAAATGTTGAAAGCTTTTGTCCACAGACCTTTTCCTTAGCCCTTGAATAGACGGCAGTGTTTCAAGCCTTACTGTATGGAGTATCAAGTGTCTGTGTCTCTACCGGCACGCCCCGGGGTAGGCAGAGCTTAAGGCCCCTTGGAAGAAGAAAGTTCATTTCCTGAGTCTGCACAGACCCACCACCTCAGCTTCAAAGCTCTCATTTTACATCTGAATCAAAGCATAGCCTAAACATGGAACACAGACCTTCCCTTTCCTTTTTCTCCGTCAAAGTGAAAAATGGCTGGGTAGGAGCTCTAATTATGTGGAACATGCTGGACACTCTTTTCATGTCTCAGAAAATTGGTGTAACCACTGTCCTTGAAGCAAATGAGGTTATGCTATGGGGACCAGAGAGATTGACTAGTGTGTTCCACAGCAGCAACAAGACCTAGTATTTGCATGGTGTTTTATAATTTTGAAGAATTATTGTTTAATGCAGTACCCTACACCCAATAACTGTTATTATCACAGGCTTTCATTTTCCAGATTAATGAACTGGGCTTAGAGAGGCTGAGTAACTTGACTTAAATAAGTTAGCAATCAAGATTTAGAACCTAGATTTTTTTCCCCCTCAACTCTCAGTTCAGTGTCATTTTCACTATAATGTGATAATATTTTCCTTAATAGTTCATTCCATGATGTTTTATTTGTTTGTTAACTTGTGTAAAAAGGCCCCCCAAATAAATTATTGTCATTGGTTTTTGTTTTTTTTTATAATAAGAAAACTGGAAAGACTCCAAAGATTTATGCCACAAAGTCAATTATAAACTTGCCTTCGTAAGTACTCTAACGCCTTTTTTGTCAACTGTGATCTATTTAGGGATTTTAAGATGGATATACAAAATAGATCTCTGGGAAGAAAAAAGTAATATTTTAAAATTTAAATTATTTTCTTCCTTTCTACTCTAAAAATATGGGTCTATTGCTTTTTAATGCTGACAACATCCCAGTGAGGTAAGGAGGTCAGGAACACTATTATCTCTCTGTTTTTAAAAGCGGGTACACAGAGAGGAAATAACTTGCCCAAGGACATGGTGACTCAGTCAGTAGAGGAGCCAGGATGAAAACAGCCCTCATTTTTTGACTTTCAATACACATCAAGACCATGATCCAGATGGGTTACGGGATTATGGCCCTTCACAAACAAGTGCATATTAGTCAGACGTGGAAATAATTATGTCCCTTTCACATTTTGGACAGAAAGTGAACTCTCAAAGATTTGGCAAAGGGGAAGCCAAACATTCTCCAAGACTTTTTTCTTTCCTACTTTTTATTTTTAAGTCACAGATGGCTAGCCTGAAAATGGGGAAAAAAAACAAAACAAAACAAAAAAACCTTCCTGGTCTTTTCTTTCAGGCCTGGCCTCATATAACACCCCCTACCACACCCCTGTGGGAAGAAGGATTACACTTTCCACTATTCCCTGGGGTAGATTTTGTTCTTTTAAAATAAACAAATACTTGAAAACTTTTTTTCTTCTAATATTAGCTTTGGTCTTGAACCAGAATTGATTTGGCATTGAGTAACTAGAAAGGATGAAGAGTATTCTCCATGAGCAGTAGAGGGGATTCTCTTTTCACAGAGCTTTCTAAAATCATCATTCAATATGATGCACCCCAAATGGGACTGATTTTGACCAAGAGACATAATGCCATGACATAACTACTCATTGTCCCCCTTGGCTGGAGTCACCTAATCATACCAAAGGGGGCGACTGCCTACATTCCTATTTTCCTCATACCAGATTGACCATCAGTCATGGGTCTGGTTATGCAACAATAAATTAACTTTTTTTTTTTAACTTGAGGAAGGGCTGCCTTTTTCAATTCACACAAAGATTTTGCACGGTGCCTACCAGAGGCCCCAATCCTGTTCTTTCTGGTGCCTGTATTCTTCTGCTCCTAAATTAAATCTATTTTCTCTTATGTTGCTGGCAAAGTTGGATTAAATGATAGTTTAGTTACATTCTGAAATGACTGTTTAGTGTTTGATTCCCTTTCTGTAACATCTATATTTTTTCCTATAGATAATAAGTCTATATGATTATAAGAAGATTATAAAAATAAGATTATATTTGTGGGATTAACATTGAGAATTAGAACTAGTGTGATGATGGAATTCTCATAATCTAATGATTCAGGAAATACAATTGTTGAGAGAAAATATGAATAAATGAGTGGGGATGTGCATAGCCCTGTTTTAGTCTGCTAAGGCTACCCCAATGCCATAGCAATATTGATGGGTGGCTTAAACAATAGAAGTTTATTTCTAAGAGTTCTGGAGGCCGAGGAAGTCCACAGTCAAGGTGTTGTCCAGGTAGATTTCATTCTGAAACCTCTTCTCTTGGCTCATAGGTGGCTGCCAGGTGGCCATGTGTTCCTATAACCCCTTCTTTGTAAGCATGTGAGAGAGAGAACTCTCTGGTGTCTCTTATAAAGACATTAATTCTATTGGATCACAGCCCCATACTTATGATCTCATTTAACCTCAATTACTTCTGTAGAGGTCTTAACTTAGTCTGAGAAACTGCTTGAAAACATGATGTGGTGTTAGAATTGAATATAATGACCTAGAGAACATCCAAAAAAATAAGAAAAACTGTTCTACCTTATATTTGAAAAGGAGAAAACTTGTACAGTTTTGCATGGTAAGCCTCCTCTTACCAAATATTATCAAAAGCTTATTTTAAAACGTTTTCCTGTATTACCTTGGTGTGTATTCTATCAACTTAAAAAACTTTGTCCCCTCCTCTCTAAAAAATAATATGTGGCAATTTCATCTGACAGAGGTTGAATCTTTTCTGTTTAATTTCTTTCTTTTTTTTTTTTAAAAACACCTTATTGAGGTATAATTGACATATAGATAGCTGTATACATTAGAGGTATACATGAGTTTGGGGATAAGTATACACCAATGAAACAGTCACCAACATCAAAGCCATAAACATGTCCATCATTTCCCAAAGTTTCCTCCTGTCCTGTTTATTATTGTTGTTGCTTTTTTTCTGTAAGAACACTTAACATACCATCTACTCTCTTAGGAATTTTAAGTATATAGTACAGTATTGTTAGCTACAGGTACTATGTACTATTGTTAGCTGCAGGTAGATTTCACCAACTTGTCTTGCATAACTGAAACTTTGTACTTTTTAAGTGTCATTTCCCCATTTCACCCTCCCCCTATCTTTTGGCAACCACCATTCTACTCTCTTCTACTATGAGTTTTACTATTTTAGATTCTACGTGTAAGTGAAATTGTGCAATATTTGTCTTTCTGTGTCTGGCTTAATTCACTTAACGTAATGTGTTCCAAGTCTATCCATGTTGTCCCAAATGGCAGAATTTCCTTATTTTTGAGACCGAATAATATTACCTTGCATATATATACCACAATTTATGTATTCATCCCTTGCAACAACATTAAGGTCTTTTCCATGTCTTGTCTATTGTAAACAATACAGCAATGATCATGGGAGTACATATACCTCTTCAAATCCTAATTTCAACCCTTTTAGACATATATCCAGAAGTGAGATTGATTTCTGGATCACATAATTCTATTTTTAATCTTTTAAAGAACTTCCATACTATTTTCCATAATAGCTTTACCAATTTACATTCTCATCAACAGTATCTTTTTCTCCATATCCTATATCCTTGCCAATACTTACCTGTTGTTTTGTTTTGTTTTTTCTTGATTAGTAGCCATCCTAATGAGTGTGAGGTGATATCTAGAGGTCTTGATTTGCATTTCCCTGATGATTAGTGATGTGGAGCACCTTTATACATACCCAGTGGCTATTTGTATGTCTTCTTTTGAGAAATGTCTTTTCAGGTCCTTTGCTCATTTTTTAATCATTATTTTTATTTTTATGCTATTTATCTGTATGAGTTTCTTATTATTTATATATTAACCTCTTATCAAATATATGGTTTACAAATATTTTCTCCCACTCCATAGGTTGCCTTTTCATTTTGTTGATTATTTCCTTTGCTATGGAGAAGCTTTTTAGTTTGGTGTTAACCCACTTGTTTATTTGTGCTTTTGTTGTCTATCTTTGGTATCATATTTAAAAAATCATTGCCAAGATCAATGTCAAGGAGCTTTCCCCGTATATCTTCTTCTTGGAGTTTTACATATAAGTCTGTAGTACATTTTGAGTTATTTTTATATATGGTATGAAATAAGAGTCCAATTATATTATTTTACATGTGAATATACAGTTTTTTCATCAATATTTATTCAAAAATTATCCTTTTCCCATTGTGTATTTTTGGTGCCTTTGTCAATTAGTTGAAAATGATTGGGTTGATTTCTGGGCTTTATATTCTGTTTCATTGGTCTATGTTTCTGTTTTTTCCTCCACTATACTGTTTTGATTACTATACCTTTGTAATAAAATTTAAAATCAGGAAGTGTGATATCTTCAGTCTCGCTCTTCTTGCTCTAAATTGATTTGGTTATTTGGGGTCTTTTGTAGTTCCATACAAATTTTAGCATTGTTTTATCTATTTCTGTGAAAATGCCACTGGAATTTTGATAGAGATTACATTGAATGTATAGCTCACGATGGGTAGAAAGGACATTTTAACAATATTAATTTGTCCTTTCTATGAACATGGGACATCATTCCATTTATTTGAGTCTACTTCAATTGTTTTCATCAATGTTTTATAGTTTTCAGAATATAGATCTTTCATCTCCTTGGTTAAATTTATTCCTAAGTATGGTATCCTTTTTGACGCTATTGTAAAGGGATTGTTTTCTTAATTTTTTTCCAGACAGTTTGTCATTAGTGTAGAAACACAATTGATTTCCATATGTTGATTTTGTATCTGGCAACTTTACTAAATTCATTTATTAATTCTAATAGTTTTTTTTTCTCTTTTGGTAGAGACAATAGGGGTTTCTATCTATCATGTCATGTCATGAACAAACAGAAACAATTTTACTTCTTTCTTTTTGATTTTGCTGGTTTTCATTTGTTTTTGCTGCCTAATTACTCTGGCTAGGACTTCCAGGATTATGCTGAATAGAAGAGGTAAAAGTGGGTATTCATTCCTTGTTCCTGAACTTAAAGGAAAAGCTTTCAGCTTTCCACCAATGAATATGATTTTATCTGTGAGCTTTCCATATATATGGTCTTTATTATGCTGAGGTGCATTCTATATCTAATTTCTTGACAGTTTTTTAATCATGAAATAATGTTGAATTTTACCAAGAAAATGCTTTTTCTGAATGTATTGACATAAACATATAATTTTATCCTTCTCTTAGTGTTGTGTTCATGTTTATTGATTTGTATATGTTTAATTATCCTTGCATCCTAGGGATAAATACCTCTTGATTAATGCATATGATTCTTTTAATGTGCTTTTGAATTCTGTGTACTTATATTTTATTGAGGATTTTTGCATTTTTGTTCTTTAGGGATATCGGCCTATAATTTTTTTTCTTGTAATATCCTTGTTTGGCTTTGGTATCAGGGTAATGCAATCCTTGTAGAATGAATTTACAAGTGTTTTCCCTTCTAATTTTTTGAAAAGTTTGAACATTGGTGTTAATTCTTTTAATGTTGGTAGACTTTACTAGTTAAACCATCTGGGCCTGTGCTTTTCTTTGTTGGGAAAGGTTCATTACTGATTCAATCTCCTTACTCATCATTGGGTTGATCAGATTTTCTGTTTCTTCATGATTCAGTCTTGGTAGGCTGTATGTTTCTAGTAACTTATCCATTTTTTACTAGGTTACCCAGTTTGTTGGAGTATAATCGTTTATAGTACTCTTTTATGGTTCTTTCTTTTTCTATAATATCACTTGTAATGTCTTTCCGTTATATTTTTGTTTGGATGTTCTCTGTTTTTTAGTTTAGCTCAAGGTTTGCCAATTTCATTTAACTTTTCATAAAACAATTCTGATTTTTGTTGAGCTTTTAGATTGTTCTAGTCTCTAATTTATTGCTCTTCTAATATTATTTAATTCTTCTGTTAACTTTGTGCTTAATTTGTTCTTGTTTTTCCCTAGTTCTTTGAAGCTTAGAGTTAGGTTGCTTATTTGAGATCTTTCTTTTTCCTTGATGTAGACATTATAGTACTAAAATTCACACTTAGTACTACTTTTGCAGCATCTTGTAAGTTTTGGTGTGTTGTGTTTCTATTTTTGTTTATCTCAAGATTTTGTTCCTTATTTATTTATTTGTTTTAGAGACAGGATCTTGCTTGTTGCTCAGGTTGGAGTGCAGTGGCATAATCAAAGCTCAATGCAGCCTTGAACTGGGCTCAGGCAACTTTCCTCCTCAGCCTCATGAGTAGCTGAGACTACAGGTAAATTTTAAAGTTTTTGTAGAGAGAATGTCTTGTATGTTGCTCAGGCTGGTCTTGAACTCCTAGGCTCAAGTGATCCTCCTGCCTTGGCCTCTCAAAGTGCTAGGATTATGGACATGAGCTACCACACTTGGCCTCAAGTTATATTAAAATTTCCTTTTTGATTTCTTCTTTGACCCATTGGTTGTTTAGGGACATGTTTCTTAATTCCTACTTTTATGCCATTGTGGTTAGAATATATACTTGATATAATTTCAATCTTCTTAAATATGTTAAGTTTGTTTTGTTTTCTAACATGATCTATCCTGGAGAATGTTCCATGTGCTCTTGATAAGAATATGTATTGTGATGTTGTTGGTTAGAATGTTCTATATATGTCTATTAGGCCATTTGTTGTATAATATTGTCAAAGTCCACAGTTTCCTTATTGATTTTCAATATAGATAATCTATCCATTGTTGAAAGTGAGATGTTATAATCCCCTACTATTATTGTATTGTTATTTCTCCCTTCAATTCTGTTAATATTTGCTTTATATATTAAGTTCTTTAATGTTGAGTGCATATATACAGTCATCCCTCGCTATCCTTTGGTATTGATTCCAGGACCTTCAGATGCTCAAGTCCCTTTTATAAAATGAAATAGTATTTGCATATAATCTATGGACATCCTCCTGTACATTTTAAATCATCTCTAGATTACTTAGAGTACCGAATACAAGGTAAATTCTATCTAAATAGTTATTATACTGTATTGTTTATGGAATAATGACAAGAAAAAAATCAGTACATATTTAATACAGATGCAACCATTGTGGGCCTACTAATACATTTTTGATTCATAGTTGTGAAATCCATGGATATGGAGAGCCCACTGTGTTTATAATAGTTATATATTCTTGAGGAATTGATCCCTTTATCATTATATAATGATGTTCTTTGTCTCATAACTGTTTTTGACTTAAAGTCTATTTTGTCTGATATAAGTAGAGCTACCCCTGCCCTGCTTTCTTTAGGTTACCATTTACATGGAATACCTTTTCTCATATCTTCATTTTCAGCCTATGTATACCCTTAAAGCTAAAGTATCTCTTGTAGAAAGCAACTAGGTGGATGGATCATGTGTGTGTGTGTGTGTGTGTGTGTGTGTGTGTTTTCATGTTTTAATCCATTCAGCCAGGTCTATGTCTTTTGGTTGGAGAATGTAATCAACTTACGTTTAAAGTAATTATTTATAGGTCAGGACTTACTATCACCATTTTGTTAATTGTTTTCTTACTGTATTGTAGTTCCTTTCTTCTCTTGCTGTCTTCCTTTGTGATTTGATTTTTTGGTAGTAGTGTCCTTTGATTTCTTTTTCTTTTTCTTTTGTGTATCTCCTACAAGTTTTTCTTTGTGATTACAAAGAGGCTTATATAAAACATCAAATAATTATAACCATATTTTAAACTTATCACAACTTAAATTTCAATTATATACAAAACTCTACACTTTTACATTTTTATGTTACTGTTATGCTACTGTTTTATGTTACTGATTTCATAATTTCCATCTCTTTATAGGATCTATTAACAAATTATTGTAGCTATCGTTATTTTTAATACTTTTGTCTTTTAACTTTTATACTAGAGTTAAAAGTGGTTTATGTACCACCATTACAGTATTAAAGTCTTCTGAATTTTACTCTATGTTTACCTTTTCTAGTGAATTTTATACCTTCATATGTTTTCATGTTGCTGATCAGTGCCCTTTCATTTCAACATGAAGAACTATGTTTAGCATTTCTTGTAAGATAGGTCTACTGGTGATAAATTCCATCAGCTTTTGTTTGTCTGGGAAAGTCTTTATTTCTCCTTCATTTCTGAAGGAAAGATTTGCTGGACACAGTATTCTTGGTTGGCAGGCTTTTTTTTCCTTTTTGCACTTTGAATATAGCATTCCACTCTTTCCTGCCTCCAAGGTCCACTGAGACATTTACCTACAATCTTATGGGGCTTCCTTTGTAATTGATGGGTTGCTTTTCTCTTATTTCTTTCAGAATTCTCTCTGTCTTTGACTTTTGACAATTTCATTATGATGCAACTCAATGAAGATCTCTTCATGCTCAACCTATTTGGAATTCTTTGGGCTTTATGTATCTGAATGTTCATTTTTCACTCCAGATATGGGAAGTTTTCTGTCATTATTTCTTTAAATATATGTTCTTTCCTTTTCTCTCTCTCTATTCCTTCTGAGATTTCTAGAATGTGTATATTGGTTCACTTGCTAGTGTCTCATAAGTCCTGTAGACTTACTTCACTCTTTTCATTCTTTTTGTGGTTGTTGTTCCTCTGACTGGATAATTTCAAATGATTTGTCTTTGAATTTGCTGATTTTTTTCTTCTACCCAATTAGTTTTTCTGTTGAAACTCTCTATTGAATTTTTTGTTTTAGACATCATTCTTCAGCTCCAGAATTTTTTGGTTATTTTTATGTGGTTTCTGTCTCTGTTGAACTTCCAATTTTGTTCATGTATTGTTTTCCTAGTTTTGTTGAGTTTTTTGTGTACTCTATTTCACCAACCTCTTTCAAGATGGTTATTTTGAATTGTTTGTCAGGTAATTTGTAGATCTCCATTTGTTTGGGGTCAGCCCACTAGAATTTCATTTTGTTACTTTGGTGATGTCATATTTCCTTGATTCTTTGTGTTCCTTGGGGAGTTGTGTTGCTATCTTTGCATTTGAAGAATCAGTCACCTCCTTTAGTCTTTACTGAATGACTTTAGGAGAGAAAGACCTTCACTAGTGAGCCCAGCTAGAGATTCTGAGAGAAAGACCTTCACTAGTGAGCCCAGCTAGAGATTCTGAAGGTCTCTCAGATTTTTTTTATAGATGCACCAACTCTACTGTTCTTGTTCTCTTTGAGGGGGATAGTCTCAGGGATTGTGTGCCTTCTCTTGACCCTACAATGCCAGGCCTAATACTGTTTGCCTCCTATTTATTTTCCCCAGGGCAGTGCCCTGAAATTTTCATGGTTGAGTGCTTTTCCCAAAGCAGCAGAGTTGAGCTATCTGCTAAGATCCATACCTGCTGTTGAGATCTAGGTGCTGTAGTATGGGAGCTATGGGAGCTCATGTGAGCTGTGCCCATGGATGCACAGAAAACTGTCCACTATGTGTGTGTGTGGAGTGGAGAATATGAAGTACTTGGGGCATGTATATTAGCTAACTGTGATTGTGGGGGTCTTCAGGTGAGTCATTCTGTGGGGTTCATCTGTGAGCCTCTTGGTGAAGTCTGAGAAATAGTTAGCAGGCTCTATGGCTGGTCTCTTCAATGAATTCACTCTTGGATTTTGTGTTCCACAGGGATGCTGGAACCTCAGACTCTGGAGTTCCCACAAAAATATTCTCCTCCATGAGTAATTGCAAAATTGGTATTTCTGTGGGGCATGGGAATAGAAACCTTCCAATCTATCATCTGGATGACATCACTCCCTGTTTTTTCTCATGATGATTCATGGGGGAAATGCTAGTTTGTAATATTAATGATCATCTATCCATTTTGGACAATTTTACTCACTTTTTAGAAAAAAATCAAACATGATACCTAAATGTGAATTATGATTCAGAAGGATGGAAGATATTGACATTTCTTTGTCTTCAAACACCAATATTGCCTGGTTGTCTGATTACTAAAGTTGACTTTTATTGTTATGCCATATTGAGATTAACTACACTGACTGTATGGTGCTTCTCATTGTCTGAATTCTGTCCTGCCTAAAAGTCCTAACTCCCAGTACCTGTGAATGTGATCTTATTTGGAAATAGAATCTTCTTTGCCAAAAATCAAGTGAAGATGAGGACTGTGTCCTCATAAAAAGAAGTTTGGGCACAGAAACACATGTACACAGGAAGAAAGTCATATGCAGATTAGAGTTATGCTGCCACAAGCTAAGGAACTGGAGGCCAGGAAAGAGGCCTAGAACCCATCTTTCTAGAGTGTGTGCCTTTTGGGGGAGCATCAACCTGCTGACACCTTGATCTCAGACTTCTGGCCTCCAAAACTCCGAGATAATAAATTTCTGTTCTTTAAAGCACTCAGTTTGTGGTACTTTGTTAAAGCTGCCCTAGACAACTAGTATGGAACTATTATTTAGGATACTTTTCATAGTTGCTCCACTCGAGCATACATATTGAAAGTTCTATGTAGAGGATTTTAAAAAGAATCTTGAGGGAGCACAAACTGTCAAAGCCACATTTCTAGAGGAGTTTATTCCAGAAAGATAAACTAAAGAGTCATTCAGACTGATAAATACACTGAGGCTTTTGGCCTGACACTAATCTCTATTTGGTGTGTCTGGCCCATGACAGTTATCTGTAGCTTATGAGATGTAAAACTCTGCTGGGCTCAGGTATGACTGGGATGTGCCCATCATTCATTCATTTCTATTTCATTAAATCTTAGCATATTTACTGTGCCAATATTCAGAGTAATAAAGATAGAGCTATGAGTAAAAGTCTGCTGGGAAATTGGTAATGAAAATACTTTTGTGGGTGACACAGCAATTTCACCCACTCACATCCAACTGAAAATTTCTCTTCATAGAGACCAGATAACACAAAGGCTGTGCTGTTTGACACGTACATATTTCCCCTTTCATCACAATTTCTCTGCTGGCCAGTACTGCTTTTTTCTGTTATGTTTTCTCCTTGGGGAGGAAGTTTTCTTAAGACAGAAGGAAGACAGACAGCAAAGTTGTTTGCTTTAGTGTAGAAATGCCATAATGAATCAAGAAATAAAGACAAATTCTCCTATTTCTGGTGTAATCTGTAGTTGCAATTCCACAGCATAGCTTAGTTTAACATGGCTAGATGTAGCTTGATTAAATTATATATTAGGGTGAAAATGCCCCTGGCCATTGCTATACAGCTGGGAAGGAATTTTGTGGCTGAATTAAAGCAAATATGAAAAGTGAGGAGGCCTGACTAAACCCTCTTTCACCATACCATTAAAATCACTGTTTAGTGTTACTTTCTGAACCAACAAGATGTGAGTCACAAATTAAAAAAAAAAAACGCCTCAAGAATATGTGCTTGCAAAATAATGCATACTGATTCCCTTTAATGGAAAAAAATGCGTGATATACATTTAAGACTTATAAATGGGGTACAAAGTCAAATAGTAGTGTATACCTGTGTATATGTTCAAGGACTTTGCTAGGCCCTGAGAGAAACACAAAGGAGGATAAATCAGGTGTCTACCCCTAACAATCTGAATGTGTGCTTAAAAAGTCAGGACACATATAGTTAAAAGATACAGCAAACAGTAGATGCTATAGGCATTCAAAAGAAGTAAATGTTGCATTAATTCAACCATTTGTTCATTCATTCTTTCGGTCAGTCAGCAAACATTTACTGAGTATCTGTCATATGCCTGAGCAAGAGAAACAATTTATGCACATTGCACCTACGATGCGCATAGCAGTCTAAGTTACAGATTACAGTCACGTGCCTGATCTCACCTTCTGATTTGAGCTTTACTTCAACCTCATTTTACAGATGAGGAAACCAAGACTCAATACTTAAATAACCAACCTAACTAATTCAAATGAGGACTAGAGTTAGACCTACAGTTCTGAGTATCAGTTTTTAGAGATGGCACAGAGGTATGAGGTCTGGGTGCTTGAGAGGTCTATGAACTGAAATAGAGTCAGGTCAGTGAGTGTGGGTTTAGGGGCAATGGGGGATTTTAATTTAGGTATGTTGAGTTAAAAGCAATGGTGAGGTGTCCCTATGAATCATTCACTATGGCTTTGGAGATGTAGGTCTGCATCTTCGACAGCTAAAGATTTGGGAATCATCCTTGTAGACACGATGGTTGAAGTATTAATGAGTTCTCCAGAAGAGAAAGTGTATTTCTTCTCTTGGGGGAAAACATTCAATGGTATGAAAAACCTATGTTTGGGAAGTGAGAGGGGTGGGGAATCGACAAGTGCAGTTAGTTACCAGACAGACAGATGAGGAGGAGAGTGTCAGATAATGCTGCTTCATCCCAAAGGTTGACAGAATTACTTCAAGATGAAACATGTTAAAAGCCACAGGAGTGCAAGGAGAAAGAGGGCCAAAAGGAGGGCCTTTGAGGACAGCAACACAAAGCTGATTTGTGGTTCTTGGGAAGGGTCAGTGAGGGCGGGGGAGCCAAACCAGATTATGTTAAGAGATGTGAACATAGCAAGGAGTGAAAATAGTGGATATAAACTACTCAGCAGGGGAAATTTAAAAAGTTTAGGTGTAAAATCTTTAAAGTGAAAAAAGAATTATCCAATGTTGTTTTTGCACTTTGTCCAAAGAACTTAATGAGATTAATATTACTCTGCTAATGAAATGAAAGCAGCATTCTACTTTCCTGATTCTTTGATTGCTCTTACTGCAAGGTTGGCAGACTGCTTCGGGGAATTATCTGAAATCTGATTCCCATTAGATTCAGAACTTAGTCATCATCATGGTACAGAGAGTAAGGCATGGAAGAACATCAACCAAGGTCATGCCCTGTGCCAGGTCAGCAGGAAGAGAACTGTATCCATGGTGCTCTGCCATGGCAAGCCCAGTGCCTTCGTTAGTCTCTGTTTATTCCCAACGCCCAGCAAATCTCAGCTCATGGTGATTGCTTAACAATATTTACTGAATGGAACGTGAATGTGTTAATTGTGAAGATAAGGATTTTGTTGTGTATATATTTTTTTAGGACTTTTTAAGTAGCAGTTACCGGATGGCATACAGCAATGAAGGCATGAAAGCAATGTTTAACTAGAAGGCCAACATTAATAAGCTAACTACAAAAATGACTTCCTGAATTTAATGGTTTTCCGCCATTTTCCAATTTGCCCCCTATTTGAAGGCTTTGAGAGCGTAAATGCGTAAATGCAGAAATTTCAGGTGGAGAGTTTAGATGGAGCTGTGATGAATCAACATGACCCAAAGCAGATCCGAGTCATTTTCTGTTATTCAACTCAGAATGACCAAGTCATGTTTTAATTACTTATAATTTATATTCACCACTTCCTGAAGGGGTTTGATGTGCCATACAAAATCATATTAATGGAAAAGTTACAAATAGGGTCAGAAAAAAGAGTAGAGCAACAAGCATCTACATCAAGGAACAGAAGAAAGACATGCTTTCACACTGTCAAAATGAACCCTTTTCTATAACTGGACATTAAGTTTGCCTCTGCTCTGTAGCTCAAGCAAAGCTGAATAGTTTGGATATAATTTGTATTATTTATTAAGAAAACCATTCACATTTCCCTGAAGTCAAACCTTTCCCAAGAACCAAACTTTAGGCAGAATTGTCATGTAGATTCTTATGTAGGTAGTTTGGAGAAACACAGCAGAAAATGATTTAAGAGTAATGTACAGAATACCAAGGTATGCTGTTCAACAAAGCCTCTCTTATGTTGCCCTCTATAAAGGTTGAAGGTATAACATTAAATTGAGCCTCAGGGAAGTTTTATTTGAGTGTGGGAGAGGGTGGTTGCCAAATAGCTAATTGCTTTCTTTGAAAATGTTTATGTACTTTTTAATTATGAAAGTAATTCATTTATATAAATTTAAAAACAAAGTTATAATGAAATAAAATTCCTTTATAATTTTGGCATCACTGTTAATATTTGTTATATTAACCACAATGAATAAATACATGTGTCTATACATAGGAATATAAATTTATGTATGATACACAGATGTATATATGTATAAATATAAATACATAGAGTATATATAAACTTTTAGAATTGAGACATATCTATCTTTATATGCCCATATAGATATATTAGTTGTGTATTAGTCTTCTATTTAATAGTAAATCATGACCATTTCCCCATGAAAACTATTTTAGTGGCTAATAAATCCTTATGTGAATAGTCATAATTCATTTGACTGTTTATGGGTTGTTGGCAAATTTATATTTTATTTTATTAAAGATATTATCACTTTGTGGTATTTTGTTGCAAATATTTTTATAGTTTATGGTTTACCTTTTAATTTAATCTTTTGGTATTGGAAACTTTAGTTTTTATTTAGTCAATCTCTTCCATTCTGATTTTGTTCTCTGCTTATAAAGTCTTTTTCCTCAGGTTCAGTTATTTATTCAGCTTTGGAAAGCTGAAATTTAGTTAGAGTGGTGATTATCCCTACTAAATCCTAGACTTAGGCAAGTTATTATTTTTAATAAGAAAAATATAATAATCCCAGTCAGAAGGATATAACTTTAAGTAGTGAAGACGAAAAAATATGACCCAAAGGATAAACTACCAAGTCTTACTAGGAAGACTTTTCCTTTTATGTTTCTTCTTTGCTAATATACTTAGAAATTGCCTTCCCTACTCCAAAATTCCATGAATGTGTTTGTAAATTTTCTTCTAGTTCTACAGAGTTTCATCTTTTACACTTAAATTTTATTCATTTGGATTATTTAACTTGATATATGCTGAAATCCAAATTATTTTGTTTCAAAATGAAACTCTCAACACCATTTATTAACAAATTGCTCTTTTCCTATTGATCTGAAATGGTATTTGCTAATATTCTGTTATGCTATATTTGTTAGGATCCCACCAACCCCTCTACCCAGTGTTTATTACCAAAATTGTGTATAGCTTCTTCTGTACATCTTTGTCTCTTATATTTTGTCAAAATTTTGATATTGGGAATGTGCCTGCTTCATTAAATGTTTTTAAAGTAGCATCCCACATTTTTTAGTACTCTAAAATGATTTCTAGAGCATGGGAAATATCTGTTTCTTGATGGTTGTAGGATCTCACTTATAAAAAACTGTTGGATTCTAGAGCCTTCTTGGAAGGCAATTCTTAAAATTAAAAAATAATGTCCATAGCTATGGGCCTGTTAAGATATTTCACTTCTATTGCGTCCTCCTTGATCACTTATATATTCTCATAAAACTATTCTTTATACACAATATTTAGAATTTTATATTTTAAGATATTTGTATAAAAAGTTTTGTAGGATATTTGTATGAAGTATTCTTTCGTAATTTTTAATGTTTCCGTGTTTCTTGATTATATATACTTTCTCATTACTAATGTTCGTATTTTTTCTCTTCTGCTAAATTTATCAAAGGATACTTTTTTTGCAAAGATCCAACTTTTGAAATTTTAAAATCAATTTCTATTGTATTCAAATTTATTCTATTATTTTAATTATTCTAAGATTTTTCCCCCATTTTCCTTAGGTTCTATCTTGTTTTTCTGACATTTTGGGTTTAAATAAAACCTTGAAGATAGCCTTTATAAAGAAATTTGGCCATGTATCTGAAGTTTCTATTTTTGTTTTCATCCTCATTATTTTCTAAATCAGTGTTTCTCAAGTAATAAGTCTTGGCACTTTAAAAAATGTTGACCTTAAACCATGTCACAAGAATTGTGTTTGCTTCAGAAAATTTGTTGAAAGGCTTTTCATTTCTTTAAATACAGTAGAATAATAAGTATAAAATGGGAATTAGCTTAACTTTATAATTTCGATGAATGAAGGAATTCATTGGTAAACTATTTGACCCTAACTCATTTTTAAAAGTTAATTTTTTATACTTTTGTTTTCGTTTTATGTTAGCTTTGTAAGAAGTTGTTAATTGAGTTTGAAATGATCTAAAAGTTCTTATTTTTAAAATGGGGGCTTAAACTTTATTTTCATAAGTGATACGTTTAATGTTTTCTGTCTTGTGTGAAGTTTGTTTTTGTTTTGTTTTGTTTAAATTTTCCCCATTTGTTTTTTATACACCCATTTTCTTCGTTGGGGTTTTCTATTTAAACTATTTTTGATATTATTATACAATTTAAAATACAGCGATTTTGAAGGTTTACATTATATTTTACATTCAACTCGTGGCTACACTCATATTTATTAAAAAATATTCCTTAAGTTTTTTCTAATCATCAAAATCTAGTTCAGTTGCATCTTTTGAAGCATTCTTTCCCTGCATTAAGTGGGAAATTTAGCATGCTCTTAGTCATATCTTCCTCTTGAATACAATTTGTGTTTTATTCTCTGTTGTAGTTTCTTTATTTTTAATATAATGTATATTCTTTCAGGAAAATCTTTCTTTGTGTTCAGTTTTATCTTATTTTCAATAATCATTTAAACTCCATTCTATTTTTAGTTGGTTTCAGTATCAACTATTAATCTTTTTTTATCATTCTCGATTTTTAAATTTGTATTTATCCCTTAGTAGAACCACGTCTTCAAGTAATTTTTTTTCAAGATTGTGGATGATACGTATTTCTTGATATGTCTACATTGTACAATAACTTTCTATTTTCTTCATGCCTGAATGACAGGTTGGCTTAGTATAACATCTTTAGCTCACCAACTTTTTTCCTTCAAAATTCTGTGGTTGCCTTTTACATTACCTCTTGGCATTTCACATTGCAAAGGAAGAGTCTGAAGCCAACTCAATTTTGATTTCTTTGTTAGTAACATGTTTTCTGGAGAATGGCTTGTTAGACAGTTTGTTTATTCTTATGAGTCCAAAATTTTGTCACTCTTGGGTTTCTTTTCAATTATTTATGCTAAGTCCCTTTCAATCTGCAAGTCATCTTTGACAATTGTGTCCATATTTATTTTATCACAAAGTCATGTTGATTTCTTGCCTCCGTCATCTCTGGAATCTGTTCACTCTCTTACCCTCCCTTGTTAACATCCAAAGTCAAGTGCCACTGTTATCTCTTACTGGGACCCTCACTCTAAGAGCCCCTGACTTGCTTCTTTACACACTGTAGTCATGGAGATTGTTTTCCCCCCAAATTCAAATCTGTTCACATCACATATCTGCTTAAATTACCTCAATGGCTTTTAGATAAAGAGCAAAATCTCTAACATGAATTTTCCACAGAATTTTTTCAACTGTAGGTGGGGATCCATTGATGCCTCATAAAGTCAATTTCCTAGATCATGAGAGTGTTAAAGAAATCATTATACCCATGAATTATACATATATAATATAAATAAACATAAACAAAAGATTCTATCAACTGTTGCCTACTTTCACTAGGAGAAAAGCACTCTGATATGTCCTGTTTTATTCTGTTCTTTCATTTAAAAAAATTATGATCTAGCAAATTGATTTTTACGTATGTCCATATGGATGTGTACTGGGATATGATGTAGAAAGTATCTTTTAATTTGTAAGTCATGGTATAAAAAAATGGTTGATGTCTCTGACCTACAGTGCCCTGGGTGGTCTGGTGTCTAGCCCCTGCCTACCTCCCAGTGGTCATCTCATACATGTTCCTCTTGACCCCAGTCCTCCTATTCCCCAGTCTCACTACCCTTCTGAACTCACTTTTACTAAAAGGCTTTGCATGTGCTATTCTGTCTCTCTGGGACTCTCTAGTACTGTGGTTAATTGCCATTGTCTCTTTTTTTTTGCTCCAGATGATCAGCAATGAGTATTCTTTTCATTTCAGGTCGATGCCATCATGTCACCCATAGTCTCTTAAACCTCATATGAAACATAACTTCCTCAGGGAAACCTTCTGTGACTTCCTGACTAGGTCGAATTCCCCATCACATGCCATCATAGCACCACCTACTCTCTTGTCCTGGTTGTAATTTTATGTTTATGTCATGTGATTATTTGTCTGTCTTCCCCAAACACCCAAATCACAAGGATATAGCAGATGTCTCTTTTTGTTTCATTTATCTTCAGTGTATTTTGTATAATGGGACCCAAACAATTATTTGCACATGTATGTAATAAATGAATGTATATTCACACGTTATTTTGTCTTTGGGAAGATTGTTTTTTATTGTACTTTTGGTTAATTTTGTTTCTAATTTATTGTTTTCTTTTGCTCTTGTATCTTTCTTATGAACATCTAGATGTCTTATCATGGGCACATTTTTTTTTCTTTTACATTCACTCAATATTTTAATATTTGCCCTTTACCTCTGCATTCTCAAATAGCTTCTCAATTCTATTATTCTTGTCAATTATTCCATTTAAACTGTAAAATTCTGGGAGTTTTGCTACCTCTACTTTTTATTTACTGTATCATAGGTTGTTTTTGTTTTTTGTTTTTTTTGCTTGAACTTCTTATAGTTTTAATCTCACTGTGTTACCTTTAAATATATGTCTATTCATTCCTTATTACTTTCTATTTATAATATAAAACATGTCTCCCTTCATTCTGTTGAGGAATCCAACAGATTGAAAGGAGTTTTCTAAAATTTTCTTCTTTTATTGAAACTTGGTCTCCAAAGTGTATTTATTCTTTTAGGACTCAGAAGGATGATACTGCCTTCATTTTGAACTTAAAGATCTCTTTTACTTTTTTTCTTTTTTCTTTTTGCCAACCAAATATGTGTGTTGCTTACTGTCCACTTGGGAGCTGTAAGTTTTCAGATCTCCAGTTAGAGGAAGACATGATATACAAAATATATAGATAACTATATACAAAATATAGTTATCTAATGAGGCTCTATTGGCATGAGATGGAATCATCTTCTGTTTCACAGTCTAGTTCTCTGATACACATTATAATTTCTCAGTAGTTTTACAGACTTATTGAATGAAAGTGTGGAGCTGGTTGGGAATTCATATTTTGACTGGTTCAGATATTTGGTGGAACATTGATATAGAAGCTCTGCTTATTTCTCAGGTTGATAGAGATGTGCCTCTCTGACTTGGGTGATATGAAATGGTGTGTGTTGAAGTCTTTTCTTTTCTTCTTTTTTTTTTGGCCCACTTCCGAGTTGGAAGGTTCATCTGTTTGTTTAATGAAGTAAAACATGAATACATGAGTGCTTTTTTCTGAAATCAGCTCCAATGTCTTTGTGGTTAGTCAAAATTTTTAATATATGTAGGCAACCGATTAACTAGCAATCTTAGGTTTTATTTTATGTGCTTTCTACTTTATATATTTTCATGTATATTAGGTGATGAAATTGGAATTGTAACATTGAATTTCAGAGTAAAGTTCACTGATTGACTATTTATAAATTTGAGAAGATAAAGGAGTTCACTTTTTGATGTCAAACGGGAAATAATACATCTCTTTTGGGGTTAGTTGTTAAAACTGAGTTGGGAATGTTGCACTTACTCATCTTGTACAGGTGCCAGTAAGTCTATAGCAAAGGATCTTTTCTCAGGAATATTTTTGTTTTTATGAAATTGATCATATGTTGTAGTTGTAGATTTCCTCCCTCAACTGAGGGACTTTCTAGAATTTACAAAATATAAAGAACTTTTCCTGCACTGTGAATCAATCAAAATGCGAACAATACCCTTAGCATCTTTATTTACCTGAATTCCTCAAGGTGATTAAAGTTTTGATGTTTAAAATTGCCAAGTTGTCATATGTTTCCTAGTACTCTTTGGAAAATCCGAAATAATGTGAAATATCGATTGTTATATATTCATTTATACATAATACATAAGCTATATAAGTTTATCACCTAGCAAATAATGACTGGGAATGTGGGAAATTTTCTGTTGGGTTTTCTTGATGCTTGTCTTGTTTGTTTTCCTGATGCTCAGGCTGTGATATCCCAAGCTTGTCTAGTTTTCAATAGATATTTATACATTTATCATTTCTTTTTAAAAATCTTACCATGGGCAACAATTTCCCAACCCCAGTGAGAATGGCCTATATCAAGAAATCCCAAAACAACAAATGCTGGCGAGGATGTGGAGAGACAGGAACTCTCTTACACTGCTGGTGGGACTGCAAATTAGTGCAACCTTTGGGGAAAAGAATTTGGAGATACTTCAAGCAGCTAGAAATAGAAATACCATTCGACCCAGCAATAGCATTGTTGGGCATCTACCCAAAAGAGCGTAAGTCACTCTATTATAAAGACATCTGCACCCGTATGTTTATGGCAGCACAATTCACTATTGCACGGTCATGGAAACAACCCAAGTGCCCGTCAATTCA
>CAUYPO010072801.1:0-12314 GCA_963574435.1 Cheirogaleus major
GCTACTCGGGAGGCTGAGGCAAGAGGATCACTTGAGCCCAGGAGTTTGAGGTTGCTGTGAGCTAGGCTGACGCCACGGCACTCACTCTAGCCCGGGCAACAGAGTGAGACTCTGTCTCAAAAAAAAAAAAAAAAAAAAGAAGCCCAGCTTGAGGCAGGGCTACCAGGCCTCCCAGGCTGATGAGCTAGAAGCCCTCGGAGTCCACAGCCCCTGGCGGGGCCCGGGGTCAAGCGTCCATGGGCTCCGGGGGAGGCAGAATGGAGGCTCTGGGGGGGTCCCCTCCTGCGGCAGCCGGCAGAGTCATCCCCGATGTCTGCCCAGCCCAGATGGGAAGCAGGCCATTAGGAAATTCCTGCTTCGCCATAGAAACCAAAAGCCAAACACCACTCAGGAGGGAGAAAAACATCGTAAACCTGCCATGAGCAGGGTGAGAGGCTGTGGCCTGGGGCCTGGCCCTGCCGCGTGGAAGCCCCATGGGAAGGCAGGCGGGGTGGGTTCGAGGACCCCGGCCTGGCGGTGGGTGTGGAGTGAGGCTGGTGAGGACAAAGGGAACAGTGTCCCCCAACCCGCCCCAAGAGGCCCCCTGGGACTTCCTGACATATCGCCACCGGCCTAGCAGCTCATCCTGCCTCCCTCCCTTTCTCAGCTGAGGGTTTTAATCTGTCTACACTCATCATCCATACCGGATCTGCCTTTCCTCACCTCTACCCATCCCCTGGACCCGGGCAGGCCACCTCTCCACTCTGAAGCCTCTGGGGCTCCGCTGTCCCAGGACAACGCCTGGTCTCTGTCTCGGGCCCCCTCGGCCAGGCTCCCAAGTTACTGCCCTAACTCCACCTGCTCAGGACTCTGCTAGGATAAACCTGGGACATCTTAGGTGTCTATTTGGCCTTCTATTTCCCTGAAGTTATGCTCAGAAAAGCACACAAGCCTGAGGTCCCAGGGTCAGAGGGAACCAAGAGCCCAGAGCTGTAAGGGCTGCGAAGGCCTCAGGCTGGAATGAAGGGCTCGGTCCTGTGCTGTCCTCCTTTCCAGGCCTCCACTTCACGCTGGGCAGGTGGCTCCGTCTACCCGTCTTTGAACAAAGTTACAGCCAGAGGGTGGGTTGTGCAAAGGCACCTTGGACCACATGTGACGGGCAGCAGGAGCTCGGTCAGTGGCCCCAGGGCCGAAGTTGATGACAGGAAAGCCCTGGACCAATAGCACATGCCCAGGAAGTGTTGAGCTTGGATTGCTGAACGCCTGGCCTTGGGCTCCTGGCAAAATAAACCTAGTGGGAAGCTGGGCCTTTACCACACTTTTCATTCTGGGGGAGTCTGTGGGGATGAGAGCTTCTGTACTCAAGAGGGCAGGTGGGGAGCTGGTCGGGTGGGGTCCTAGGAGAAGCAGCCAGAGTAGCTCACTCCAGCCAGCCGCCTGGCTGGTCCCCCTTGGAGCCCGTGCTGTGTGTGCACAGAGCGTGTCTTTGGGCCCAGGCATAGCTCCTGGCATGGCAGGCAAGATGGGGAGCAAAGTCAGAGACCTGGCAGCTAGGAGGGGGTCCAGGAGAAGAAATGTTGGCCCAGAGGGTCAAGGTGGCCCCCACGTCTTAGTCCTCCAGAGTCTGCGTGCATGAGGTTAGACATGGGGACAGAGGGCAGGATTCAGGCTGTGGCTCTGACTGAGCAGGCCTGGGGCATCATCGTCACTCAATGCCCAGATCACAAAACTGTCCCTTCCCTTCCCTGAGTGACCCAAGAAATCTTCAAAGAGATTTCTTATCCAACACCTCGTTTAACCCTCAAACCAACTTAGAAAATGTAAAGCCTAATATCGTCCCCACTTTACAGATGAGACAACCGAGGCTCAGAGGGTAACTCACTGCTGGAGCACGGCACAGTTTCCTGATGCAGAGCTGGGACTGAAACGTGCTCGCACCTGCTCCACGTCCAGTGTTTTGGGGCTGAAATGCGCAGAGTGGGACAGGTCAGTGGACCTCTAGCTCCCTGCATGCCTGGCTTGGAACAACTGACCAGGGAAGGAAGGAAGGGGGACCTCCACCCCGCCACCTTCCCTGACATCATTCTCTCTGGGAATCTCCTGACTCAGGCCCCTCTAACTCCCACCCCCACCGCCGCCAGGGCCGCCCTCACTCAGCCACACGGGCTGAAGCTGGAGGTGAGTCAGGGCCAGGAACCCAGCCAAGCGGGAGGCCTGGGAGGCCACTCGTGGGCAGAGCAGAGCTGACATGTCCCTATCCAGCCTGTACCTCAGTCTGGGAGAGGGTGACGACCGTGGTCCTGTTCTATGGAAAAAGGGGCCCAGGTTGACCTAAGACCCCAGAGTCCAGATGAGGACCGGCTCTGCCGAGCTCCAAGGCCAGGACACCCTCCCTGTGTGCCAGGCAGAGCGTACGAGGCAGACTCGCAGCTGGGCCTGCTCAGTGCTGGGGCACAGCCATGGGCCATGACCTGACCCCAAGCTGGACGTGGGCCAGGCACAAACAGGGTCGACCTCAGCCTTTCCATCAGGGTTAGTGGCTCTGAGCCAGTGGACTCCTCCCACCCCGCCAGCTCCCAGGCGTGGTTAGCTGTGTTGTGGTTTGAGGAGGCTTCGCCCACATACTTCCACGGGGCTCGTGGAAAGTCCCTGTAACAGTGAATGCAGCGGGGCTGGGTGAGGCAGGGGTCAGGGAGATCCCACTGAGCCAGGGTGAGGCCAACTGCTTGTCAGAGCCGAATAAAGACCCCAGACCTGGCCGGGAATGGTGGCTCACGCCTGTAATCCTAGTACTCTGGGAGGCCAAGGTGGGAGGATCACTCGAGCTCAGGAGTTCGAGACCAGCCTGAGCAAGAGCGAGACCCCGTCTCTACTAAAAAAATAGAAAGAAATTAGCTGGACAACTAAAAAATATACATATAAAAAAAATTATCCAGGCATGGTGGCACATGCTTGCAGTCCTAGCTACCCAGGAGGCTAGGCAGGAGGATCACTTGAGTCCAGGAGTTTGAGGTTGCTGTGAGCTAGGCTGACGACATGGCAACTCTAGAACTCTAGCCCGGGTAACAGAGTGAGACTCTGCCTCAAAAGAAAAAAAAAAAAAAAAAAGACCCCAGACCTGAGCAGGGCTGGGCGACCCTGGGGTGGGCTTTCTGTCCTAGGACCCCCTGAGAGGCATAGCTGGGGCTTGGTGACCCCTGCCCTCCTCTCCGTGACAGGCTGCACAGGAGCACGCAGTCCGTTGCAGAAAGCTCCTCCCAAAGCCAGATTTAACCAGAACAGAGGTGCGGGCCCTGGTGGAGAGGGCGGAAGCAGGGCCGCTGTTGGAGGTTGGCAGGATTGGTCAGCAGCCACGTTGGGAGATTTTACCTTTTTTAAGTTGGTTTGAGGGTTAAACGGGGTGTTGGGCAAGAAACTGCTTTGAAATGGTCATTAAGCTGGTCACTCGGGGAAGGGAAATGACTGAAACAAACACCCCAGAGGCTACTCAGGCTTATTCTAGGTGCTGGCAACACTCGCCACGAGCGCCCAGCACACTTCCAGCCTCAAGATAAAAGGGGGCTTCCTCCCTTCCTAAGCTACCCCAGCTCTAAACAGGGCCTGCCAGATCCCATGAAAGCCCCACTCCTCGGGACCTGCCTGGGTGGGGTGCCCAGGACCTGAGCAGCTGGCCGTGTGAGGTCCAGCTCCCCAGGGTGTGGCTGCCCACAACTGTCCCCTCCTCCCCTCCTCCCAGCCCAGCCTGCGCCGGGCGCACCTGCTCACGGAGAGGGTGAGGTGGTCGTGGCAGCCCTTGATGCGGTTCTGCGCCTCCAGGTGTGTCATGAGCTCTGTGCTTTCACCGTTGATGGCCTGGATCAGGTCTCCTGGGCACAGGGCGGCCAGCGCAGCCTTGCTGCCAGCGTGGACCTGTGGTGGACAAGATGGAGGGTTGGCACACTCATTACATGGCCTTGCTGCAGACTCTGCTCTAGACTCCTCCAGCCTCAGAACCCGGCCGGTGCAGCCTTGCTGCCCGCAGGACCTTCGGATGGGCGAGCCCAGAGGCTGGGTGAGGTCCCCACGTGGACCTGCTGCAGCCTCTGCTCTGAACCCCCCACTCCAGCACCTGCAGGCCAGGTAGAGTGTGAGGATACACGAGCAGGGCTTCCTCTGGGCCGGGACAAGTGGATGTCACTCTTGCAGCCTGAATGTGTGCCCAGGGACATGCAAGGGACACACAGACACACAGGGACATGTGTATTCACAGATACATACAGCACATGGGCATGTCACAAATACCCTACACAGACAATGCCCCATCCAGCATAGCAGCCCCCTGACCTAACACTCAAGCCTTAGACCCTGCCTTCCAACCTACCTATTTGCTCTCACCTCTCATCTCCACCTGGCGCTCACCTCCACCACCCCACTCCATCTAGATCATCTGAATGTCTATGGGACACTCACGGGCACCAGGTGTCTCACCTCCACCCTTCTGCAAATGCGGTTCCCTCCACCTGGAGCTCTCTTTCCTTTGTTTCCCAAACCTTCATCCTCAGGTCCCAGCACAGAGGCCACTTCCTCCAGGAGCCTCTCCTCTGGGCTCTCCCCGTACCCCGTGTGTCCCTCACCTCTCCCGTGGACGTTGACACCTCGTTACAGTTAAAGTGGGGAGGTCTGAACATCCCCGCTGCAGGCCAGGCCAGGGCTGCCCGGTGCCAGCTGCACTCGCGCCCGAGGTCAGAATGCCACCCTCGATTCCCTGCAGGACGGGCACTCAGGCTGCCTCGGTGCCACCACTGACCCCACAGGGCCAAGCAGTGTCCACATCTGGAAGCTCCTACAATGCTGGTCATGTGATGAAGGTCACATGAGGTGGGTAAAGTTAGATGTGCAGACAGACCTGAGCAAGCAACCAAGGGGAATTCAGGCCACAGGGTACCCTCCGGCCTGTCCCATCTCCAACATTGCCTCTGGAAATAGATTTGAGCCCCCCCCATTCTCACCCAGCCTCGCCAGCTGGCACCCAGCTATGACTCTAGAACTGCCAGGCACCTTGTCCCCGTGGGTGGTGGTGGGAGCTCTGGAAGCACCCCCAGGCCCGGCTCAGCCAGTTCCCAGTAGTGCGTGGATAAGCTGACATGCCAGCAGCTCCTTGGCTAGAGGCCTGGTGTGGGCACTGCCCAAGCTGACCGGCCCTGAAACAGGCTGCCTCAAGGAATGTTCCTCTTCTGAGGCGTGACACCCTCCGCCAACCAGCCCACATTCATGTGCACTTGCAGGGCCTGGGCACCTGCACACGCCTGTCCTGTCCACTTGGTACCATCCCTCCTCCCCGCAGGGCCCTTCCCCTTCGTGGACACCTGCTCTGCGCCAGGCCTGGGCTCAGCACCTGAGCCGTAACTAGCTCACGGCAACCGCTCAACCACTGGGTGACGCAGAGTCTCATCCCTATTTTACAGATACAGAAAGACAGGCCTGGGGGAGGACACCTTGCCCTCGTCCCCATACTGGAGAGGAGTCATCATCTTCAGGGGGGTGGCTAGCTACAGGATGACTCAGGCAGCACAAGGGGCGCATTCAGACTTCTGTGGGCGGAGGAAGTTTCTTGAAAGCAGGAGTGGCTGGGATGCTGCCAGCCCCGTTTAGCTAGGAGGGTTCTGGTCAGAGCGGGTGCGAGGCCAGGAAACTGTGACTCTCCCAAGCCACCTTTACATGCATTGTCTCGTTAATCCTCAAGGCAAACCCATTTCCTAGATGAGGAAACTGAGGTCCAGAGAAGTACCGTGTCACTTGTGGACACTTAATTGATAAATGGCTGAGTCAAGATTTTAATCCAAGCCAACTGATTCCCAATTCAAACCTATGTTCTTAATCACTGTGCTGTTCTTCAAACAGGAGTGAGGGGAGAGAGAGTGTCCTGGGGAGAGGTGGTGTTCCAGGTGGAAGGACCAGCATGTCCAATGGCCCATCTAGAGACAGGGCAGAAGGGGGCCTGTGTGGCCCGAGCGTGGTTAGTGGGGGGAGAGTGACAGAGATGAGGCTAGAGAAGAGGCAGGGAGCAGACCTTACAGGGCGCTCGCTGTACGCCCAGGTGGGACGCTGGCATTTCTCTTGGGGGCTCAGGAACCACGGAGGGTTTTAAGCAGGGAAGTCACAGGACAGAGTTGAATTTAGGCCGACCCTTCTAGCTGCTTAAGTGCAGGGTAAGCAGAAAGAAGAAAAGGAGACAGGAATAGTGAGGTCAGGCGGAAGGTGGGGGCATGAACCAGCCCCTCACCTGTGGCAGCTGCATTCCTGGCCCCTGCTCCGCCCGGCCCAGACGCTGTGGTAGGAGCTGCCATCAGCGTCAGGTTCCAATCGTCTCCTACAGTCACAGGCCCAGATTCCAGTCTCCACGATGCTGCTCTGGGTACATTACCTTGACCTCTCTGTGACTCTGTGTCCCCACCCTAGAGTCCAGAGGGAGTCCTTCCTTCCAAGGGCTATTGTGAGGACCACCTGAGACAATCAGGGCATGTGGAGCCACCACGGGAGGCTGGGCAGATGGGGCTGCTCCTTCCAGGGACGGGTTGCTGGGCAGGGGCTGGTACCCACACCCGTGGGGGGTGGCCTGACCTGCCCTGATGCTCGGCCAGCAGTCATTTGTCTGTGGAGAAGGAGCCCTGGATGATGTTCCTGGGGTCTCCTTAGGGCTTCGTGGGCTAAGACCGTGAGACCCCAGCCCTGCCCAGCAGCCAGCCTCCTCCCCAGCCCTCCCTGCAGGGTCCTTAGTAGGGGAGGCCCTGGAAGCGTGGAAGGGGCTGGATTCTGAGCCCCCTTGGTGAGGACACTCCCACCTACTACCAGTCGGTGCAGATCTGCCCCCGGGGTACCTGCCAGGCAAGCCTCGGCCTGTGCCTCACCAGCTCCGCAAATCTCCCCAGATCCCACCCAAACCCAGGCTCAGCCGTCCTGGCTCCTTGGGCCTGAGCTGCTGCCTCATGACTTTGGGGGACAAGCAGGGCTCCTCCTGGCAAACCCTGTCCCAGACTGCCTGCCCGCCAGGGGCCTGCATCCCAGGCAGCTCCAAACAAGGCCGACGCTGCGCGCCGCTGTGACGTGGGGAGGCCTCTCCTCAGCCGCCAGGAGGCCGCGTGGGCAACAGATGTCTGAGCTCGCCGCTGCCTGCGGCCGTCAGCCGCGCCACCGAGCCTGTCAGCGGCCTCACGCCGAGGGTGCCTGGCCGGCAGGCCCAGAACCTCCAGCGGCGCCCTCAGCGGACACACGGCATAACACACGCAGGCAGACACAGGGCTTGACACGCATACACCAGCCGGGTCCCCGCAGGAAAGTGGGAGGTGAAGGGCCCCTGGATGTGCTGCAGGCTCACCTCTCTCGCCCTGGGACCTGGTGCAGAGGGCAGATGTGGGAAGCCTCCCAGGACAGCTGGGCCTGCCTGTCACCCCGGCCCCTAGAAACGGGATTCCACGATTCCATGCTCCACCCGAGCCCACCCCTCCCTAGAACTGGAGAGAAGTCCGAAAGCCCAGCCAGCCAGCCCAGCCCCATGGTGAGAGGTGGCAGTGGGTGGGGGAAGCGGGTTCTCAGTCCCTCCGCGCAGCCCCCAAAGACCAGGGTGGCCTGTGTGGGGCCAGGGGTGGCCCTCAGAGGGTCCAAGGTCACCTCCTCTGCTCCCTCAGGACTGGGAGCCACCAGGGCAGGGCCTGAATTCTTTCTCTTCTGTCCCCTAGGCTGAGCCCCCCCAAGAACAGTGTCTGAGTCCCCTCTTCTGCTCCTCCAGACATGGGGACCTCAAAGCTGAGCCAGGATCCTATCTATCTCCCCTAGACAGGGCACGCCTTCCCACAGGGCCCAGGTCCCCTCCTCTGCTCCTCTGTCCTCAGACCAGTCACCCCCAGGGTGTGCCCCCTCCTCTTCCTCCTCTGGGGCAGGGCATGGCCCTGGGAACCTGAGCAGCCAGGCTGAGGCTGTCCTGGCCCTGGCTTTGCGTTGTCTCGTGAGGAAGGGTCTCAGCCTCAGGGTCAAGTCTCCCCTTCCCCTGAAAGCCAAAAATTCCTCCTGGTCACCTCCCCTCAGGGGGACTGAGGTCGTGAATGAGAGACTAAGGCCCAGAGTAGGGAAGTGGAGGAACCCTTCTCTTCTCAGATTGAGAGACCCTCGACCTCCTGGGGTCAGCCAGGTCTGCAGGCAGGGACCCTGATAGGGGGAAGGGCTCTCAGTCATTTGGCCCCAAATCTTCGGGCAGGGCTGTGTCTGAGGAGAGTTTCCCGAACCTCTGCGGGTCTGTCTGGACCCCTGGCCCCTGGTGACCTCCCTAACGGGGTGGGCGGGGAGGCCGGTGTGCGAATCAATCTCGGGACTTTCTCCAGGGACAGGGACTTTCTCCGGGGACGGGGCAGGCCCAGCAGGAGGGGAGGGGCTGGGGCCCTGTCTGGAAGCCGCGTCTACAGTACGCGGGTCACTCGGGCCACCTTCTGCGTCAAGCCTCGGACACGTCGGGGATCTGGGTCCGGGCGGATCGTGAAGACCCGAGCTCAGATCGGTCGCCCTGCCACCCGCCACCGGCGCACACTCACCCGCGAGATGGCGAGGGGTGCGCTGAAGTCCCGGCCGCCCACCAGGCGGAATCCCCAGGGCGAAGGCCCGCGCAGGGTCACCGAGTGCGGCATCGCGGGTGGAGCCGCCGCGGAGCCGGAGCCGGAGCCGGACACTGAACAGCCGCCGTCGCCGCCGCCGCCTGGACGCCGCGCCCCGCCCCCCCCGGACCCCGCCCCGCCCCCTCTCCCCCACCCACGGACCGGACCCCGCCCCGCCCCCGGACCCTGCCCCGCCCCCAGCCCGCCCGGCTCCCCGGATCCCGCCCCCAGCCGCTCCCCCCACCCGCTCCGCCCGCCTGCAGCCCGGCACCCCCCAAGTTCTTGTAGACCCCCAGGGTTGGGACGGCCCAGATGTCCCGTATCCCGCTTCGGCTTCGGATCTGGGGGACTTGGACCCAAACCCGCGGCGGGAGCTCGAGCACTGGCCTTTGAAGTGTCTGGTGCGGGCTGCGCCCCAGGCGGGGGAAGGGCGGGGGCGTCGGGGCAGGCCAACCTGCAGCCTCACCCGTCGCTGCGGGGAGCCGTCCGAACTGAGAGTCCTGGTCTCGGAACCCGGCCTGACCAGGCCTGAGCCAGGGACACAGACCCAGGACAGCAGCAGGCAGCGCCAAGCGTGGGAGTGGCTACAGAAAGGTCCCCAAACTAGTTTGGGAAGGCCCGGAAGGCTGTCTGGAGGAGGTGACCCCTGACTTGCTTGTGGAAGCAGCATGCTTTGTCTCTCCGGGTGTTCCCGCTTCCCCAGGACACTCACCCTTCTCCTGCCGCCAGCCCCTCCCAGTCCCCTCCCCTCCTCTTTTGCAAGGAGCTTTGTGTTCCCAGGAAAGGAGCAGCCAGCGGGGGCGCGGGGAGTGGAACATGCGGGGCCCTTCTCTCCCCAAGGTCTTCTCTCCACTCGCAGCCAGCCATCGTTCTCCAGGATTGTCCTTGAACAGCCTCTGCAGGTGCTGTGGCTCTCTGGGCACTTGGGTCTGGCTACATCAGCGAGACCCGGTTTGCCGCTCCAGCTGATGTTCTTAACAACCCCGTGTGCCCTCTTAGCTAAGCTCTGGTAAGGGGTCTGCTGTCAGGACTCTCACAGGTTGTGGGGTGACATATGTCCACTGGGTCTCCAGTACCCCCCAAGGAGGAGCACTTGAGAGGTGCAGACCCAGGGCAGTCGAAGGAGGGAGGGGCCCTTCAGGGTAGAATGCGGATGCCTCGGGATGCCTCTCTGGGGTGAGGCGCTGCTATCTGTTCAGCTGGGAGAGAAACTACATACGTGGTGTGTGTGGCAGTGGCATGTATGTGGGGGTGTGGTGGGTTTGGGAGGCATGTCTGGGTCTACAGAGCACCGGCTACTGGGCTCTCAATGCTTTGTGGTGGTGGAGGTTTCTGCTCAGCCCCATGTAGACCTGGGCCCCGGGTGCCCAGAGGTGGAGAGTTGGTCTCTGGATGACCTCTCTGAGGTCTGCAGGACAGAAGCTCCTCAGGACTTAGACCCCACTGAATGGGGTAGATAGTGGGGTGACCATCACTTATTATTGACTATGCTGAGGGCTGGGTGTACAGTGTGTTTGGTGGCCAGATGCCCCTCCTCTGGACTCCCAGAGTCATAGTGAATATCCGTAGTGCAGAACTTTGCCATGATAAGGGATCCCCAGGTCTATGGAAGCTTCTACCCAGTGCACCCCATGGTGGAGTCCTGAGATCCCTCCGCAGACACTTCTTGTTTGTCCCAATCCACACACCCCCAGACACTGGCTGTCCTCCCCACTTCTACGCTGACATTCCTTCATTCCCTGTTCACTTCTGTCTGTGGGGCGTGTGTCACTCGGTTCTGAATGTGGTCCTCCTGGGTATGACCTTCCTGGCCCCTCTGTCTCTGGGCAGCGTAATCGGCTTCCAAAGGCTTCTCTCACAGGGTTAGAGATGGGGGTGGGGAATATGGGGGAATCTTCTAGAATCTGGTACAAAAACGTTCACATTTCATCGTGTAGCGTCTGGACTGCTTGGAGTGGTGCAGGGTGTCCAGGTGCATGCCAGTCTTCCCCGTGGGCCCTTGGTGGCATCCCTGACCTGAGGGAACACTAGCAGCCCACTTCTGACAGCACCGTCTGCCCCAGGAGACCAGCCTGGGCCCACTGTGCTGCTGGAGGCCAGGGGTAGCCCTTGCTGGGGGCCACAGTCCAGACTCACTCCTGACGTTCCCTGGGTTCTGGACAGCAGGTCAGACAAGTCGCAGGTCCTGTGGGTTCTCCAACTCCTCCCCCAGACTTATTCCAGATGGCCCTCAGGATTCCCTTTCCCCCTTTCCTGGCCTGGTCCTGGGGGTTACTGTGTTGCTGAGATGCTATTTCTCTGGGGTACCAAGTCTCAGGGCAGCTACAGGGCCTGGGATTCCCCTCCAGGGTGGGGATGGGGGTGGCCAGATCATGCCTCACCTCCGCCCTTGTGGCCTTCACATGTTACCCCTCTGGGCAGCTGTGCTGCTGGGTATAACCGGCCTGCCCATTTCACGCATTCTTCATTTATTCAACAAATACATGTTGAGTGCCCTCCGTGTGCCAGATCCTGCCGGGAGCTGGGGTTGAGGCAGCCGTGAGGACAGGGGCTGTGCCTGTCTCGTTTATTTATGTTTCTCCAGCGCCCAGTAGAGAGCCTGGCACACGGAAGTTGTTCAAAAACACTTACTATTAACAACACTATCACTGTCCTGGGAATTGTTATCTTAGCTCATCCCTTGGACATGACCCAGAGAGAGGCAGGGAGGGAGTGAGGAGGCTCAGGATGGTGAGGACCCCTCCACTCCTGCTGCCCTGGAAGCCACACCTGGCGGCTCAGGGCACGGTGCCCAGGCCCTCTGTGTGCAACCAGGTCTGTGCAAGGTCAGGGGAAACCGCAGTGCCCTTTCCTAGATGGGCAGGCAGGGCCGGCAGGCTCCAGCAGGACAGACACCCTTGGGAGATGCCCTTGAGCCTGAGCCTGGGGTAAGGGAAGAGGTGGGACAGGAACAACGTCAGACTGAGGACGAGGTCAACCTCAGGGACAGCGCAGGCGACTGCCCCAGAGTCGGTTGCAGCATGGGTAGGGAGGTGGAGTGAAGCTGGTGAGGCAGCCCATGAGGATGCTTCCTCTGGGCTGGTGGGGACTGGCCAGGGAGCTCAGACGCTGACCGGCTCCTCCCCGGCCCAGGAGCCACAGGTCTTTGGGTAGAATCCGCCCCATTCAGGCTCAGCTCCTTGGGGCCAATACAACCCTCCTTCAAGGCCTAGCCCCCAGCCGATAGCCTGGATTCCAGGGGAACCCAAATCTTTGTGGAATCCCTTCTTCTTTGAATGCCTAGGCCACAGTACAGACCACTCCAGGGTCCCAAACAGCAGCCAGAGAGAACTCCAGAAGCACCCACGTCAGTGTGGCCTGTCTGGCCCAGCTCCAGGCCACATGGTCTCGGGCTGCCCGGGAGCCTGTGGGCCAGGCCAGGTGGTCTGTATGGTGGAGAGGACAGCAGTCTGTGGCAGGGCACAGCTGGGTGGGGACAGGCTGCATTGGCCTCCTACAGGGCTAGAATAGGGCCTTCCAGTGACAGGGAGTCGAGCTAGGCCCGCCCTAGGCAGGGGCTGGGGGCTCTGGGAGAGTGTCGCGCCCGCCTCGCCAGCAAGGAAGACACGGCAACTGGAGTTCTTCTGACAGCGCTTTAATGGGGATATTCTTTCTTCTTACATGTTGCGGAGACCCCGAACGGGGAAGCACACACGCTTTTAAGGCCTTGGCGGA
>CAUYPO010072803.1:0-17693 GCA_963574435.1 Cheirogaleus major
CCGAGTAGCTGGTACTACAGGCATGCACCACCATGCCTGGCTAATTTTTTCTATATATTTTTAGTTGTCCAGCTAATTTCTTTCTATTTTTTTAGTAGAGACAGGGTCTCCCTCTTGCTCAGGCTGGTCTTGAACTCCTGAGCTCAAATGATCCACCTGCCTCGGCCTCCAAGTGCTAGGATTACAGGGGTGAGCCACCGCACCTGGCCTGGGAATGATCTTAATTATCACCTATACTAGATGACATATCTTCTCTACCTAGAATCTGGTTGAGAAAAATTGTTTCTAGCATGAGCTTCCGACAGAACTGCAGCCTCTGAGACTTAGAAGACACATGGAGAGATCTCCACTTAGCCTCAGGCCAGCCCTGTTCACTCAAAGGGCAGGGGCCTTTGAATTACAGTAGGTCATCACCTCTATGGGGACACGGCACATCTTTGCCAAATATAAAACTACCAGTAAGGAACTTTGTTTGAATTCATTCAAGTAGAATCCCATGGAAATATTTGTTCCTTTTTCATTCTAATTTACAATAAAAATGAAATAAAACCATTAATCCAACCCAATCTGTTTCTTAATCCAAAACATAAGTATAATAAAATTAGAAAATCACTTTGTTTACTCTCTATTGTTTGCTCTCTATTGCATGGTTCTTGGAGGGATAGTTATATTAAGAGTATCATCTTTAGCAATAACATCAAATCTTATTTTAGACAAGATGCCACTTGATGCATGACATTTTAAGTCTTGCAATCAAGTAGATCAGACAATGCATATTTTGGGGGAAAAAAACCATGTCACCTGGAAGTACTTGCAAATACTACAATAACAAATAAAATTACTTTCATTCCTTTAAGAAAACCAACACTGAGAAAAGAATTTGTGATATGAAAAGGATATATTGGTGAAGTTTTTCTTGGTATGATTCTATTTCTCTTGACAAACAAAGTGAAAAGAATTGGAATAAAATTAAAAAATTCTTTGAACCAAATAATGAAGAGTAAGAAATAAAAACTTACTGAGAAATGTTATTTTTATTACATTTTCAAATTTGTCAGTTTTCTCAAAGGAAGCCTAGGCTCTACAGAGTAAACAAAAGCCCCATCACCACTGCAGTTGCTTTTACAGCCTCAAGATTAAGTTGAATCTCAAAGGCATTTTTGTGGTTTTCATGCTGTTCCATGCTGCGTATTTTTAAGGAGCCCATACATAGCCTGGCTCTGAAGATAAACTGTCAACTCCCAGTTGGCAACAAAAACTATTCCAGTATTTAGTCAAGGTGGAACCAAAGTCTCCATGTTGAAATCTAAGATGAAGGGCATTCTTTACTGGAGGTGAATGGGAAAAGGCTAATAAGGTTCTCTAGGTGAGTAATGGGGCTGTCACCCACCTTTTATCATACAGACCCACCCTTTATTGGATTCCCAACTCCAACAACCCCGGGGCTCTTTTAGGAGGAATAGGGACATAGGAATAGAGTGCTAAGTGCTATCAGTATTACTGCCAGCATTTTTAGCTTCCAGAACCCTAGGGTCTGGTTTTCCAAGAACTTATCTCCAAAGCTTTTTTGAGTCCGTGTGAATCAGTCTACTCTGGCACAAACAGAAAATTGTATTTAGAGGGTAGTTGAACCATTGTGTGGAACTTTATTGCATTTATTCCCCCATTATGTTTGAAGCAGGCACAAAGAGTCAGGCATTTGATGGGAGGTGTGAGCACTTGACTCTTAGCCTCTTTTTCACTTCAAAACTTTAGCACAGTCTGAGATCGAACAACAAATCAGGCAACTGAAAGAAGAGGATGAATTATGGTCAGTAATTCGGGAAACACAGAATTTTCCCAATGACCTGGTCCTAGGGACTCCAGCAACAGCCTCTTAAGTGAGCAGTCACTCCATTTCTTTTATTATCTTTCTGTCTTTCATTGCTGAGGTTGGCAAAGAAAAATATGCCTCTTAGAGAAAAACAGAAGTTTAGTCCACCTGAGTTCAAACTGGATTCCATCTTTTACTTGTAATATGGTGTTGGGTGGCCACTCATTTCCTGAAGTCTCTAGGTGCTTATCTGTGAAACAGAGCCATTACTCACCTTCCTAGGGCTATATAGTAGTAAGGTACAAATGACCTAATATGTAGAATGTGCAAAACATGCTATGTGTTCAACAAAAGTTCTTATTCTCCTTCCCTACAGGTACTTCACATAAGAATGAAATCTTGTGAGAAAACAATTAAATCGAGAATTATAGGTTTGAGACTGCTTGGTTTATGCAAGTCATTAACCAAGGGGAGAGTTTGTACTTTTTCTCTTTGTTGGGACTCAAGCTAATATTTAGGAGGCCTTGGATGAGGCCTGGAATGAGCAGGTATTTCAAAGGAATGTTTCATCCAACTTTCAGTTCAGGTGGCTCAGGGCCATTTAAGTTGGGAGAATTAAAGCAATGGTAACCTGGCCCATGTGGTGTGTTCTGTCTGAAGAAACCTGCATCCTGCCCAGGGGATAATCTTTGGCAGAGATCTTGGAAAAAAATTGCTCTTGACAATATGTCTTTCAATAGTTCAGTCCTCACCTTGGAGGGAAGTCTTGTTTTATCTTCTTGGCTGGTGATGGCAAAAGTAGATCCCAGTACCTAAAAAAAAAAATCCAATAGTCTAAAACATGATGTATGAAAGCATACCCACAGTTAGGAAGCAAACACAGTACAGGGAACATGTTTTATTATTACTTTTTGTTGAGTTTGTCATCCTAAAGAACAGAGAGAGGCTCTGTAAAAGAGAAAAATGTTTATTTGGGAAAAGGGCATTGCAATGAAAATATGCATGCCACAATAAACTATGTGCATATTCAGGTAGGTAAAGGAAGACAAAGGATTTTAAAGGAAAAATGAAGAGGATTACATAATTGTTTTGAAATGATTACCCTGGGCTACAAAGATCAATAACAAGGGTGACGCCAGGCTGAGGTTGGACAGGCAGCTGCAGGGCAGATGTCCTCCTAGAAGTATTTCTGTGTAAGGTTGCAATGGCCTTTATTCAAGGTTGTGTTTTTTGCAGCATATTTTGTAACAGTTTTTATTATCAGGCATACAACCATTAAGAACCCTCACTTTACAGACTTCTCTGGCTCTATTTGTCAGGAATTTGTTTGTTTGTTTTTAACACAGGTGACTCCACTTCGATTCTGACAACTTTCATATTTCCCCTTTTTGATTAAGATCTTTCTCAAAAGGCATCACTGATCCCTTGGTGCCAGGATAGACTTGTCCTGGATTGCTGGTCTCGTCCCATGTTGGAGGGAGTGACTGGCAACTAGGAGTCATTGTCAAAACCCTTTTAATCATATTTGAGTAACAAGGGAAGTTTGAAGAGAGTGGCTTGAAGGCTAGGTCTATTGGGAATCCATTATTAAGTTCAATTTTGTGTGTTTGGTAGTCTTCTGTTATCATCTCAAAGTTATGGGCCAGCATTATCCTGTTTGGGGTTGTACTTTTGCAAAAATTTAAAAAGTAACAAAGTTTAAAAAGGAAAAATACAAAGTAAAATTAATAACAATTCCAGTTTGTACAATAGTTTTAAGCCATGAACCTACACTTAAAGGCAACCAATTGAATAAATCAAATGATCATAGGGAATTAAATGGGACCTGTTGTAACCATGTGGCCCATTTTTAAATTTTGGGTATATGTGTCTCAACTTTCCTGGAGGAATTTATCCAAGTATAGCATGCAGTATTAGCAACAGCACAGACATTTCCTTATTTAACCTATGGATACTAAAGGATCTCTTAGGTCAGGTTCGTCAAGTTACTGGCAGAAGCTACTGATTATAAAATTTCTTTATTCTATTAGAAAGAGGGTCTTCTGTTACCTAGGCTGGAGTGCAGTGGCACAATCATAGCTCACTGCAGCCTCAAACTCCTGGGCTTGAGCAATCCTCCTGCATCAGCTTCCCAAGTAGCTGGGATTATAAGCATGAGCCACTGCACCCAGCTGATTGTAAAATTTCAATTATACCCTTATCCCGCCAAGTGAAAAAGGTACTATTAAGCGGAGGTAAGAGTCTCACTATGCTATGGAGTCTTGCTCTGACATCTTGAGGAAAAGCATGAAAACATCAGCTTCTCATCCTGGTTTGCAATTTGAATGTCTCTGCTTATGGCATTGGGTGGTTTGGTGAACTTTCCATGTGGCCCATACAGCAGGCATAAGGCTTGTTCCTTAAAATTCATCTAGTTTCAGTTTATAGGACTTTAGGAACAGAGAAGTTCCTATTTTTAGTAATTCCATGGAAAAAAGCTGGGTTGGAAGAATCTAGAATTCAAGGTCTAGTCCACAGGTAGGTAACAAGAACTTGAAAACCATGCACAGAGCTACAATCTAATAGGTGTGTTTATAGCTTTTCTTTAAAAGCATAAATTTTTCTGTCTATACAGATCACATAGGATCTCAGATTTTAAATCCTCTTGAGGCCAGGAAGTCAAATCGAGGCAGACTTTAGAGTTTGCCTACAGTCTTAAGGTTCCTGGGCCTGCCAGGAAGTGACAATTTTTACTTACTGCAAGGCTGAGCACCTTTTAAACCAAGCCATTCTATGCACAATCTTAAATATGACATTTCAGTCAAGTCTTGGTAATATAATCAATGTTTCCAATTGTATCCTGCTATAAAGAGAGAGCACCTTTATATTGAACTTATGGTAATAACCATATTGTCATAAAAATAAGAATACTCACAAATAGTTTCCAAATTTTGCAGGAATCAAATAGGGGTAAAAAGCAAATGCATCCACCTTTGTTCACAAAAGCACATTTTACTAAATTTCTGTAAACTGTACATAGCTTAAGAGAAAAAAATTCCTTAAATCTAGAAAACAAAACATTTAAGTAAAGAACAATGTTTCAAATAAAAGTTTTTAAAACATTATCTTCCTTAGTTACTTAATTTCATGTAATTATGTTTTTGTTTTGCTTGATCTTGATTAGCTGTTTCATGAACCATCAGTTTCTTTATCAGAGTTTTAGAAATTTTTATTTAGTCCACTGATCTTAAAATTATCAGACATCTGTATTCAAGAGTATTTTCCATGAAAAGCAATTTTGGACCATTGCTGACCGCAAATGCTTTTAGGGAAAAATCAAAACAATAACTATGGATGACAAAAACTTAGAATAGCCATAATTAAAAATCTGATGAAAGTTCACAATTGACAAGAAAATTTAGTTATTTCTATTACATACAGTATTTAATAACCAGAATCATAACTGACAGCATCATTTCAGGACCATCAGATTTTCAAAAATTTCACATAATCTTTAGAATATTCACATCAATAACATGATCTGTATAACATTAAAGAAGACTTAACCAAAATTATGACTGATAACTTAGATTTCTATGAATTTATATAATTTTTGAAACAGTCATATCAATAACAACTCAAAATGTAACTTAAAGAAGATCTAGCTTCACTTATCTTGAACTCCTGGCCTCAACCTTGGCCTCCCAGAGTGCTAGCATTATAGGTATGAGCCAACACACTGCCCGAGCATCACTTGTCATTTGATGATGTTTCCCACAAATTTAGCAAATAAGCCTAATCATTTACTATCTTTACAAGATGAGAGATACATTCTTTGAGGCTCTCTAGGGGCCCACCTGGAAAATTTCAAAGTTAATTCTATGTAAAAAAAGACTTGATTTAGAATTTTGATCCTGGAGAAACCTGCCAAAGATGTCATAAGGTTCAAAACACTTGATTAAAACAGAATCACAGGCCGGGCACAGTGGCTCATGCCAGTAATCCTAGCACTCTGGGAGGCCGAGGCATGAGGATTGCTTGAGTGCAGCAGTTCGAGACCAGCCTGAGCAAGAGCAAGACCCGTCTCTACTATAAATAGAAAGAAATTAGCCAAACAACTAAAAATAGAAAAAATTAGCTAGGCACGGTGGTGCGTGCCTGTAGTCCCAGCTACCCGGGAGGCTGAGGCAGGAGGATTGCTTGAGCCCTAGGCTGATGCCGCGGCACTCTAGCCCAGGCAAGAGAGTGAGACTCTGTCTCAAACAAAACAAAATAAAACAAAACAAAACAAAAAAACAGAATCACAGGTAAAATAGTCATTCGCTTAACCAGAGTGATAACCAAAAGACTTCAAAAGCAATACAGCAAGTTACACAAATGTAAAAACCTTAACCCTTTCAATTTCAAACCCTCAGATTTCCTAAGTAATCAAAAACCCAATAAAGACAGCACAGGATATTATCTTTTTATTTATTTATTTTAAGAGACAAAGTCTCACTATGTTGCCCAGGCTGCACTTGAACTTCCAGTTCCTCCTGAGTAGCTGAAACTACAGGGGAGTGTCACTGTACCTAGCTGGGAAATTATCTTGATAAAATGTAATTTCTTTGTTTTTTGGGCCAGTCACCAAAAAGGTAAAGAAAAACTTCCTGTCCTTTAATTGCTTGTCATTATGGAAATCCTGCTTAAACAACCGAGAAATCAAACCTGATGAAAAGGGTACTTAAATTTAATCAAACACAGGAATAATGTGTCCAAGATGATGACTGTACATCTATAGTATAGAGGAATATAAGCAAGAAAACTAGAGCATTGAACAGGTGAATACACGGCTCTCAGAAAAAGTAAAAGCGTGTGAAGTTTCCTGCTTATACAGCACAATTCAGATACATCAAGAAAAGCTAAGAGTACAGAGTTAAGTTATACTGGTGGAAAACATTGCTTTTTTAGGCCTTCGAGATAAACATTTCAGTCACAGGCCATAATAGCAGAATTAGATCAGAGAACAAAGTCACAGGAGCTGACAAAATGGTTGAAGGAGAGTTATCACCACAACCAAGCAAAACAATACATTTTTACAAGGGGAGAAAGGAGGAGAGCTGAAGGTGATGATGTGTGATCTGAAAATCATGTGCAGTGACAACAGAATTTGAGCTTCTAAGATATAAATCTGAGAAACTTCAAGAGGAAAACTCTACCTCAGGAAATAAAACTACCATTATGAATGAAAAAGCATTTCTAATCTGAAACCAGGGAAATTAAATGAATCTCAGGAAAAAATGTGGCAGTAACAGAAACTACAGTTTAGAAGACGGCTGTTAAAAAAAGCAGATTTCAGAATTAAAAATCAAAACCTCTTGCAATTTTACTATGAGCAAATCAATATTAAGAAAACCTTGTTGTTGTAGCACAAGAGACCAAATTTTTAGTTTTGTATTGGTGTAATACAATATCTTAATATCAGAGCTCAATCTTTAGAAGTACTTATAACAAATAATTACCTTCTAATTATGCCAACTTAGTCACATAAAATTCCTTTAATAAATTTTCCCTTTGGAAATCTTTTTCACAACTTATTCAGATCACTGATAACATGCTTGGACCTTCTGCTTTGTCCTATAGTTCTTTCTTAAATAACCAGTTATTTTTCTTTAGGACAAAAATTTGTCCCCCAAGATTCTTTCTCATACAAAATTATTTTGTTTTCTTTATAAAATTTCTTACTAAAAATATATCTTCATACTCATAATTTTATGTCTCTTACTCCTATTTCCTGGTTCCTTTCTGTCTTGCTTCTATTTCCTTCCAAAATCTCTATTTTGAAACAACCTTTGCATAACCTGCAAATTAGATAAACTATTCTTATTCAACAGAGAACAGACTTTTATGTCTTTCTTGTAATTTTTCATCAAAAACACATCTTTTTTTAATGTGTATTAATAAGCTCAAATATATTTAGTCTTTGTATTAATATAAAATGTTAAGAAGCAAAGAACAAACTTATAATATTCAATTTGTTTTAGTTTTTTAAAAATCTTATTTGGTAATGACCCAGACATCTATCCAATGAGGATCTATTACTTAACTTAAGTTTATGATTTCAAATTACATGAAGAATTCATTTTTTAAAGATTTATCCCATTTATATTTACTTAATTTATTTAACAGTTTACCTAGATTTATAAAACCTGAGATATTAGATAAAGCTGGAACCCTTTCAAATTATTTTCCTGTTAACCATTTTTTATAGCCTGTGAATATCAGGTGTTCATCTAAGTCAGAACTTTAGTTAAATATATGGGTATTTTGTCCATAACTCAGAAAATACAGATGCTTTCATTAAAACAACAATGTTAAATTAGTCTTACATATTAAGGGATTACACAAAGATTATTCTGTTTTAGGCTGGGTTTATAGGCTTATAAGCTTTTCGTTAAACCCTGACATTTTAAAACTTCTAGCAGAGACAAACATAAACAGTCTGACCAATAAACCCAGGCAAAAATGTGTGTTGACAGTTTTGAGGACATTTTTATTTTACCAGTAATTTAAAAATAAGCTTATTTATTAAAGATTTACTTAAGTCATGTGAACTAAAAGGCATTTGGGTTAATAATTATATAATTTATATAAGCATTCACTTATCTAAGCCCATCTCAATAGAATTTTTTCAGGGATTTATGGCTATGCCATATTTTACCATGTAAACACAACACAAAACATAATACATACACATATGCATACACATACCTAAACATATACACACAAAGATTTTATAGCTTTCATTTCAGAATTTTAGTCATGAGATAGTAATACAAGCTCACCAGTTTATAAAACACAGTTGTATCCAAATTACATTTCTGACAAAATCGGGACCTGTTCATGTGGCTAAAATTTATTTGTCATAATAGGTGATCTAATCGAAAGCTATAGACCAAAATTTTGGGTAAAGCAGTTTCTATAGCTTTGGATTTTAAAAAAATCTCCTTCACCCTGTTTTTTCTTTTAATTTCAAAGATGTTTAGGGTTAAAATTTCAATGTTTACATTTTTAGATAGAACTGACTAAAATGCATAAGAAAAAAAATCTCTAAGTGGCCTTAAATTTTTGGTATGTATCTTTTGTTTGCCAATCTGGTTTGTTAGATTGCTCAGTGTGGGCAGGGAAGTGTTTTAGTGGATTTGATTTTGTTTTTGGCTTTTTCCTTTTAGCCTCTGTGTGTCAGAGAAAGCAAAATTTTATGCCAAAGATACCTTATATTATTGCTTTGTGCTCAAGATTTTGACCTGTTTGATCTGAGTGTCTAACCTTTATAAACATCTATCTAGTTCTTTTTCTCTTAGACTATCAATCCTTCGATTATCTGTTCCATCACTCTAAGTAATTATTAGTCAGGCAAACCTAAATTTACACTTCCAAAAGATGTCTAGGTGGTTGGTTGCCATGGAGCTGCCATAATTTGTAAAGCCATTATTTGAAAGCCCTTTAAGACTTAAAAAAAAAAAAAAATTGGCTATAATGTCATAAGCAGTGAGTTTTATCTCAACACTGTAGAAAAGTCAGCAGATTCAAAGTAGACAGAGAACAAATAAGAGAGAACTTAGACATCTCTACATGTTAAATCTATAGTTGCAGGGTTTTTTTTAGAGAGTTCAAATAATGTCCGTTTCAGTTCTGAATTTTCCTTAATGTAATTTGCCTATCAGTTTAAAAATATTCATAAGAATAGGTCATAATATGTAGCTGGCTAGAGTTCCAGAAAACTTGGCATACCTTAATGTTTGAGAATCCCATTCCATTTCTTATTAATCTCTTGAAAGCAAAGAAAATCCTATAGATTCTGTCAGAGAATGCCAGGGGTTTGGACCAATGTTTTAGATCATGGCAACTGCCCTAGTGGCTTTTAATGAGCCATCTTGTGCCCACCATTTAGCATGTTTATTTTTGCTGTCAGAAGATTTTCAGAACAAAGCAAAGAAAAAGTGCCAAATCATAGATGCATGTCACCAAAATGAAATCAAGAGTGTTCGCAAAAATGTTAATCCAGGTGTGCAGATTAAGCGATATATTAGGTGCACAGAAAGAACCAAAAGTAAATTCACCAGAAAAGAAATGCCTCAGACAGAATGTAAATTCTTTAGAAATTCTGAATTCTTTAGAATTCTTTAGAAACCAGAATGTAAATTCTTTAGAATTCACAGAATATAAATTCTTTGGGGTGCTCAACCCCAATAGACACTTGTCTTTATACCAGAAAAGACAGTCTTTTAACATCCCAGGAGGGATGTAAAGTCCTTCATTTAAGGCAGCCTTATAACCAAACCAATTCCTGAATAATTTTAAAAAGCCTCTACCAAAAAGAAAGAGGCTTGGCCTGCGAGAAGACCCACCAGGATGGAAAAGGCAAACTATGGAAGTGTAGCGCTTGAAGTGCCCAAGTGATTACTGCACCCTGGTTCCAAGAATTGCCCACTCTGTCCAAAAGTGATTCTACTCCAGGTCCTTCTTCTTGATACCACTTCTGTCATCTCAAATAACAAAGAGGGAGGCTTTCTAAAAGAAAAAGATATTGATTCAGGAAAAAAACTGCATTGCAAAGGGAACATATGTGCCATGGTAAACTATGTGTCTATTCAGGGAGGTAAAGGAAGACAAAATGTTTTAAAGGAAAACTGAGAAGAATTACCTAATTGTTTTGAAATGATTATCCTCGGCTACAAAGATCAGTAACAAGGGTGACACTAATCTGAGCTTGGGCAGGTAATTGTTGGGCAGATGTCCTGACAGAAGTATTTTTGTGTGTGTAAGGTTGCAATGGCCTTTGTGCAAGTTTGTTGTTTTTGTAATCTTTTGTGGTAGCCTTTGTTATCAAGTATACAAGTGTGAGAACTCTCTTCACAGTGTTCTCAGCTTTATTTGTCAAAGATTTTTGTTTTTTAAAAAACACAAATGTCTCCTTTTTGATTCTGACAACCTTCACAAGTTCTTGCTCATGATAGTTCAACAGGCAAAGCAAGAAGGTTGTTAGCAGCTCTGACCTTGGATTTAGAGGAGGAAAAATTTATACTAATGACTTATAAGATTCTAACTAAAATGATTATTATATTAGTAAGCACAGATAATAGGCTAAAGAGGAAAGCTTTCTGGTATCACCTCACTGAGCTTACCTTGCTTCTTTGCATGTCCTACAGCAACAAGCAATCAAATGTTTACTTTTTGCTCTTGTTGTTGATGTATAGATTGATGTTTGGGAAAAAGCTTCTTTGAATTATTCATTGGAATGAATTTTGTGATGATAAATGAAGATAGCGATCAAACAAAGTCTGATGGATGGTAAAAAAAAAAAAATTTAAAGACAGCAGTTATAGGCCAATAGTCAACCTTAGTGGTACAGTTAAAAAAAAAAAAGAAAACCTGTAAAATTATAATGATGTATCCTTTAAAAAAAATTAGCTATTAGCTATTCTGTATCTTACCAAATCCAAACAAGATTTGAAGTAGCTTATAATAAAAATATAGGTAGCATCAGACAAGTATAACAAGATCAAACTACTGATCAAAAAATAGGGCAGGGCATGGTGGCTCACGCCTGTAATCCTAGCACCTTAGGAGGCCGCGGTGGGGAGGATCACTTGAGGTCAGGAGTTCAAGACCAGCCTCAGTGAGACCCAGTTTCTACTAAAAATAAAAAAAAAAATTATTCCATCTCAGATAGAGACGAAATAAATAAATGAATACATAAATGAATTAGCTAGACAACTAAAAATAGAAAAAATTAGCTGGGTGTGGTGGCACATGCCTGTATAGTCCCAGCTACTTGGGAGGCCGAAGCAGGAGGATTGCTTGAGTCCAGGAGTTTGAGGTTGCTGTGAGCTAGGCTGATGCCATAGCACTCTAGCCTAGGCAACAGAGCGAGACTCTGTCTCAAAAAAAAAAAAAAAAAAAAAAAAAGATAGGAGCAGGAACAAATAAATAAGGGCCAACAGGAAGAAAAAACTAGAATTATAAGATGTGAGGAACAGTATAGTAATTAAACCCCAAACCTGGTCTTGAGCTTCCTAGTAGCCAGTGATGAGGGAATAATGGATTTATGTAGTTCTCATTGCCTAGAAGGAGCATAGGCCAAAAGGGAACAAATTCATTTAGTCCTAATCTCTGAAAATAATTTGAGGTATTTTATTAAAAGGGGAATTTAGTAATATAGCGAAAACATCCTGACAGCCCACTGATAATACATGCAGAAATGTTCCCTGTGTATGTGAACTATAATCTACTTTGCAGTAATATTATGGAGACAAGGACAGCTGCACCATGCCACATTAACACAAATTAGTCCCTGGTAGTCAGAATCCTGGCTTCCCCAGGCAATTAGAACATGGCTTCCAAATTCCAACTAGAGGCCAATAATTTCCTGATTAATAAGGAGAAGAGCTATCACAAAGAATCTTAGTTTGTAACACTGCACTATCCTTGGGCTGGATGCTATTGATTTAGTTTGATTATCTGTGTCACCTACCAGTTCTTCTTTAGGTCATTTTGGACCTTTTTTTACAGCCTCTTAACTCCTTCCTTGTTCTCTGCATACCCTTTAAATGTCAGGGTTTGCTAGGGCTCCTGTTCTCTTCATCCTCATTTGGTTTCATCTGCTTCTGGCTTCACCTACTGATTGTTTTCTGGTAACTCTCAAATTTATTTTTACAGCCTATACTTTCTCCCAAGCTTCGGATCCATGAGACAACCGGAGAAGCACCTCAAACTCAACATATCCAAAGCATCTTTCTTTAAACCAAATCTAGAAACTTAGAAGTCCTCCAGAGTTACCATGTCCTGCAAAGTCTACTGGCAGTCAGTACATTTTCTCAGGCCAAACTAGGGAATATACAAAGAATATAATTTCTTTTTCTTTTTAAAAAATCCACTGCTTGGGCTGGGTGTGGTGGCTCACACCTATAATCCTAGCACTCTGGGAGGCTGGGGCGGGCGGATCGTTCAAGGTCAGCCTGAGCAAGAGCGAGACCCCGTCTCTACTAAAAAGAGAAAGAAATTAATTGGCCAACTAAAAATATATATAGAAAAAATTGGCCGGGAATGGCGGCGCATGCCTGTAGTCCCAGCTACTCAGGAGGCTGAGGCAGGAGGATTGCTTGAGCCCAGGAGTTTGAGGTTGCTGTGAGCTAGGCTGACACCACGGCACTCTAGCCTAGGCAACAGAGTGAGACTCTGTCTCAAAAAAAAAAAAAAATAATATCCACTGCTAAGAGTCATAGGAAGAATATAATTTCATTCTTCCAAATTTTGTTCTAAACAATATTTATTCTGCCTGGCAGCAGCAACATTCTATTTGTCAATTCAAGAAAAATAGCCAGTTTAGGGTTTGCTGTTTACCACCTCCCTTTTACCACTGACATGGCCCATGTCAGTGTCCAAGTACTGGGATCTGGGGAGTGGTAGGTTTTGGTTCTTGATCCACCCCTAGCCATGCTGGTATTTGCTGAGACAGCTGGGCTCCCTCTGGCCCTGGACCCCGGCACCTTTCTCCACCAGCATCTGCTGAGATGTGCATCTGGTCTTTGGTCCCAGATCCACCTAGGTGACCCTGTGTCGCCCTAATCCCTAACTCTGTCCAGATGCAGTGGCTCTTTTGTCAACTACTATACCTACTGAAGAGGGTGGGACAGGGAAACTTCGGATGCTTTCCTGTGCCACCCATGGGCCCAAGAAATGTGCTGGGGCTCTCAGACTAGAACACATTGTCATTGCAACTCAGTGGCTGCTGCATCATGCTGGCCCAGGGAAATTCTTCTGTCGGTCAAACCTGGAACCTAAAGCATGGGTATCCTCTGTTCTTTGATCCCCAATCCTGTCTGAGGGTTCACTTATTTATCACCCAAACTCCCATCTAAGGCTGATATATTGGGGGAGGAGGCTGTGCTCAAGGACTCTCCTTAGTTATATTTGCCACCTCTCCTAACTTTGTTTTCCTTTGACTCTTCTTCCTCATCACCCAGCGGGTGTCTTTTTTAAAAATCTCATTTGAGGTGGGAAACTCGAAAGTAGAGAATTGATTCTTTCATCATTGCAGCAACAACCCAATCCTGAGAGCCAAGGGAGTAGAATATGTTTGTTATTGCCTGAATTGGGGGTAGCAGGGAGAGAAAAGAAGAATAAATGCCAAGAAAAAAGCAGAAATTCAAAATTCAAAATATCCTATCACATATCTCTTGAATATCTCTCATATTTTAGTTCAGCTGTTTGGCATCATTTCCAGTTTTTTGTCTCTTATTTGGATTGCTACAATTAAAAAAAAAAAAAAGTTTTCCTGAATCCTGAACCTAGTCTTCTATAACCTTTCTTTTAGCCATTCTTGACACTGTAGCCAGAGTGATTTACTGTCTCTAAAATATACATGTGGTCATGTTACTTCTCCTCAAAGGTTTCAGCGGTTTCCCATTGCCTTCGGAAAAGTCAGAATTGCTGAGGACAGGAGACAACGACCACAGTCTAGTCTGTATACCTTGACTACTCTGGTGCCCCAAGCTCAGCCATCAGCCAACCCAGGCAGGGTGTTAGGACTGTGAATTTGAACGTGTGGCTTGCTTTCTCCATCACTCCAATACTCAACGCAAACATCTATTCATCCTTCACATCTCAGCTCAAATGCTACCTCCTCAATGATAATGGCTAATTACCTTCTACGTATATTTCTTTCATAAGTGTTGATGTCTGACTGCCTCTTGGTCAACATGTATGCTTTCTTCACTAGACCATAGGCTTCTTGAGGGCAGGACTGTGTCTTCTCATCTTTGCATTCCCAGTGCCTAGTGACTCCACAGGTACTCACAAGATGTTTGACTGAATGAACAGCCAACTGGTAGGGTATGTTATCAGAAGCAAAGCCACCCATCAGGTGACAAAAGGCTCCTGATGTAAGAAGGATACGTTGTCTGGATATACTACAGTTCAAGCATTTCTCTATTCCTTTTTTCCTTTCTATTCTACCCATTTCTTTCCCACTTTGAAGGCTATAAAGCACAGCAGTTTGGGTTTTAAACTGCCCTACATACCTTTGGTGGTCCCCCAGGTATCCCCAGATGGTTGTACCGTACAACAGTTAATAGACCAAGTCACAAACAAAGATTAAAACTGACATGTAGTATCCTCTCTTTTCTAAGGCAGTAAACATGTTCGGTTATTCAACACATTTATTAAGCAATTACTATGTTCAAAGCATGTTGCTTGATGCTGCTTGTAGTAAAATTTAGAAAGATTTCCATCAAGACTAGTTGAAACAGTATTTTTTCTTTCAGTTTTAGCATTCATCCAGAGTTCATTCTCCCCAATAACTAGGAATATAAAAAGCACTGTGGAACATTTGGTAACTAGGTACTAATTAATCCTGAATACCCTTAACATTTAACAAGTAGCCTCAAGGAGGGTAGGAAGGGGGCAGGATAAAAAAGAAAAGAAAATACATGAAAATATTTAAATAAACTATATATATCCATAAAACAGTATACTCTGAAGAAGTTAAAAGGAATAAGGTAGATCTTTATGTACTAACTTGGACAGATCTTCAAAACGATTTAAAAAGCAAATTGTAGAACATACCATATATTAAAATTTATGTACTTCTTGCCTCCCAAAACTAGATATTTCTATAAGCACATATATGTATATGTAAATGCACATTAAATTATGAAATTATTTCACATTGGTGAAATAATGATGAAATTATTATACAGCGGTGGCACACGCCCGTAGCCCTAGCTACTTGGGAGGCTGAAGCGGAAGGATCGCTTAAGCCCAGGAATTGGAGGTTACAATGAGCTTTGATCAAGCCACTATACTCCAGCCTGGGCAAAAGAAGAAGACCTTGTCTACGAGGAAAAAAAAATGCTGAAAGGACATACATTAATCAGGCTATAGTAATAATTTCTAGGGATAGAACTGAGAAGTCAACAGTGACTTTTGCTTTATCTATATTAAAACACTTATAAAATGAAATCACATACGAATCACTTGTATAGTTAAAATTAAATCTATTTTTTTCCTAAAAAAAAAAAAAAAAGACACACATAGGAAGAAATTCAAAGACATAATACCACTGTGAAATGGAAGACAATCCATTTGATTCTTCTCATTAAATTGCTAAATATTGCAAATTGATAAACTTTTGTACCTGACTTCTTACGAAATATCCGCAAGTCATAGTTTAGGCATGATGGAGTGGGAGAGGCACAGAGAAGGGAGAAAATCTGGATTTTACTCCTGGTCCTGCCTCTTACTTGGCCAATCACTTTAACTCAGACTCCCTGTCTATAAAATGGGAAAAACAGTAATAGGTCATGAAATTATTGTGAAAACTGTTGTGAGATGGTGTAGTTGGCCATGCACCATAGCCTATGGAGTTTTATGTATAATGCTGATATTTTTTTTTTTTTAAGAAACAGGGTCTCACTCTGTTGCCCAGGCTCTGGAGTGCAGTGGCATGATCAGAGCTCACCACAGCCTCACACTACTGGGCTCAAACAATCCTCCTGCCTCAGCCACTACAGGTTCATGCCACTCCACCCAGTTAATTTTTAAATTTTTTGTAGAGATGGGTTTCACTGTGCTGCCCAGGCTGGTCTCGAACTCCTGGCCTCAAGCGATCCTCCTGCCTTGGCCTCCCAAAGCGCTGGGATTATAGGTGTGAGCCACCGCGCTCAGCAAACACTGAGATTTTAACGCACAGAATGTACTCTAAAATAAAGGCTCTGCCAAAGCAGACCAAGATTAATCACTAAATAGAAAATTATGAAAAAAGGTGGTTTAAAAGTTAGAGTTTATTAGACAATTCACAAGTGATTTGCAAATTTTGTGGGTTATTTGGAGCCAATTTTGAATATCAGTAGCTCTTTTTTTCTTCCTGGAACATCAAATATGCTTGATTTGTTGCCCAAGTAGTGCAAGTCATGTCTACTCAAGGAATTCAAACTGATTTCAGACGAGATCGGAAGCGTTCAGGGTGGTATGGCCGTAGACTGAAACTGATTTCAATTGTTAACTTAAACTAGAAATAAAAATAAAATATCATATAGCAGTCTTAAACTATATACAAAGAGTTTTTGGTTATCGTTTGAGAGAATTTCTACAGAGATTGTATGCAGTTATCTGTTTATGAATCAATACAAAAAGAGTCAGGATCATTTAAGATAGCAGAAATGTTAACTCTCTAAACGCACGATAGCAATGCAAACACAAAATTACCTGTTCCTAGTGATGCATTCAGTATCAAAATAACACACTTAAGGAGATAACATATGATATATATACTTAAGCCTCTAGAACTTGACTATGAGGAGAGGCAGATAAGCCACAGAGATAGTGGTGCTTGTTAACTTCATATTGGCTGCAGCCCATATACTCCTCTTTTAAAAATGACAACTACATGGAAGTCCAGCATATTAACAGAAAGAATGGGATATAAAATTTAATCAATCAATAAGAAAAATGAAATTATTTTCATAAATAAACATTTGAGACTAGGTTTATAGAAGACATAAGTTATCGTATGTAGAGCCTATTTCTTTTCAGTTGTACATTGAGAAAGTCCTGATTCACACTGAGAAATGGTAGCAGTTCCTTAACAGCTCACCTTGAAATACCAGGAAGCTCTTCATTTTACCGGAGATGGCCTCATTATGGCATCTGCACAAAAAAATAGTTAACCTGGCACCGATGTTTGCTGGATTTCAACGTTTTAAGATGTTATAAACCAGGCTGGGCGCGGTGGCTCACACCTGTAATCCTAGCACTCTGGGAGGCCGAGGCGGGCGGATCGCTCAAGGTCAGGAGTTCAAAACCAGCCTGATCAAGAGTGAGACCCCGTCTCTACTAAAAATAGAAATAAATTAATTGG
>CAUYPO010072808.1:0-36214 GCA_963574435.1 Cheirogaleus major
ACAAAATTTTTTATTTGTAATATTGTAATATAAAAAAAAAATTACCCGGTTGTTTTGACCAAGCAAAAAATATTTTTCTTTGGGGGCAAAAAAAAAAAAAAAAAAAAAAAAAAAGAAAGAAAGAAAGAAAGAGAGAAAAGAAAAAGAAAAAGAAAAAAAAAAGCCAATAAAACTAATTAGGGGGAAGAATACCCTTCAATGGATGAACTATCAGATTATACATAGCCAAAAAAGGGATTCATAAATTGGAAGATAGAGCTAAAGAAATTATACTACATTCAACAGAATGAGGCAAAGTGTTAAAAATATAAAAGGGTTAAAATATAGAGAGGACAGAGGAATAAGTTCTACTCTCATCTAACTGGAGATCTAGAAGGAGATAATGGAATGTGGAGAGAGAATATTTAAACATACCATTTTTATGAGTGAAAATAGACAAATTATCAGATAAAGGAAACCTCCCTTTTCATTTCTCCCTCTCTAGAGGGAGAAATGAAAGAAAACCTCTCAAATACATCTCAGAGTGAAAAATGCATGTGATTAATGTAAAAAAGTTGATATTTGAAGTAGGCAAAGAGAAAAAACAGATAACATATTGGGTTGAAGCATATCAAATTGCCCTTTTCTGTAGATTGAAAATAGTCAAATAGCTGCAATTTCATATATCAGTCAACTTATCACAAAGAAACAACAGTGTAACTGTTGGGAATTTAAGAGACAAAATTAAAAGTCTTTGCCACAGACATGAAAAAAAAAAAATTCTCCCGCTAATGTGTAACTTCAAAAACACTCGCATGGATCTATGGTTTGAATTAACAAAGCAAGTATGTCTGGAGAAATCTCAAGTTCAAAGCCATGATGAAAGCTTTTGATATGCAAAATAAAATCTTTAAATGGGTAAACGAAAATAACCGTCTACCTAAAAGTGTAAACCTGATAAAACTGATGGCAAATTGAAGAGACTTTGTAATAAACATGGCCAGAGATTTCAACGGAATCTAATTGAGATGTTGACCATCCCAAAGGGACTTCAAAAGAATCTACACTGAGATTCCAACACCATTGTGGAAATTTTAAAACATTTCTCTCAGAAAATGTCAAGGCTAAATAATATTAGAATAATAGAAATAATAATCTTGATTTAATTTACACATGTGGAATATTGCATCTAAAAATATACAGAATACATTTTATTTTAAAAGCACAAAGGATATTTTCAAACAATAATTATATAATTATTCACAATTCAATTTTTCTATGTTTAAATAAAATGAATCAATAAGAAATGTAATCACTCAAAAAGAACTAAAAGACTAAAATTACAATAAAAAGTTAAGAGTTATAAACAGATACTTCATAAAAACAGAAATTTACCTGACCAATGAATCTCTTTCAAAAGTCTTAAATTCATTGAAATATAAGGAATAAAAAATAAGAACTACCATAAAATACACTTTTATCTATGAGATTTACAATGAATTATATTTGAAAAATACTCATTGCTGATTTGAATGAAGGGAAACAGGCACTTCAACTATTGGTAAAATGCTGAATTATTACCATTTTTGAAAGAGTAGTTGGGAAATATATGGCAAAAATTACATATTCTTTAACTGGGAAATTCCATTGCTAGGAATTTATTCCAAGAATATTTGAGTAAAATTATATATCAATCTGAAAAAAGGAGTTTATAGAATTAATATAATAAAAAAAACCAAGCTAGGAGAAAATCTAGCTGACCTTGAGTTTGGTGATGATTTTTAGATACAACACCAAATGCATGATCCATGAAAGAAAAAATGAATTGATTGTTATATTAGTTTGATAGGGCTTCCTTAACAAGGTACAACAGATGGTATGGCTTGAACACCAGAAATTTATTTTCTCACAGTTCTGGAGGCTAGAAGTCAACGTGTCAGCAATGTTGGCTCTTTCTGAGGCCTGTTAGGGAAAGATGTATTCCAGGCCTCTCCTTTTGCTTGGTAGATGGACATCTTCTCTCAGTGTTTTCACATCGTCTTCCCTCTGTACAAGTCTGTCCAAATTTCCTTTTTATACAAGGACACCAATCATATTGTATTGGGACCCACTCTAAAGACTTCATTTTAACTTAATTATTTCTGTAAATACTTCGTCTCCGAACACAGTCATTTTCTGAAGTACTGGCTGTTAGGACTTCAATTTATGACTGGAAAAAGGGACACAATGCAGACAATAACAATTGTACCAGAACATATACTTTATTCAAATTAATAACTTCTGCCCTGTGCAAGACTCTGTTAAGACAATAAAAAGACAAGCCACAGACTGGGAGAAAAATCTTTACAAAATACATGTCTGATAAAGGATTGCATACTTTCTACTCATGTTTTTCTATAAATTTAAAACTGCTCAAAAAAGTCTAACTAAAATAAATGGAAATAAATCCCATTTAATAAATAATTATATTATATAATGGAATATATACAGCTATTTAAAAGAATGGAAATCATAATGTGCTGATATGAAAAAGCATAAGAGAAAAATAAGGTGTAGAGCAATTTATATATTATATTTATATAAATAAAATGATATAAAATGATAAATAAAATGAATGTGTATTTAATGTGAAAAAATTGTTTATATTCCTTATTTTTAGAAAAGAGACTGGCATTTGGAACAAAATGGATGGCAGGAGAGAGACTTAGACACCATATAGTATTCCTTTTGTTTTTTTAGTATTTTGCTTAGGCATGTATTATAATATTTTAAAATGACAAATACTCTATATTCATAAATTATACAGTTTCCAAAATTTACTATGGAATAAGTGTGATACATACTAGACACTAAGTAAAACTCAGTGCTTATTGAGAAACTTTCCTTTGCTACTATATTAAATGGATTAATGGATGATTTTTGTGGTTAATAACTTGTCTATGGATTATTTATTTGATAGTTTTAATGGTTGGAAATATGAAATCTATAGCTTGAGACATTCTTGAATTGGGGTGGAAAGATGGGTCAAGAAGAAGCTTTGCATTGACTTGGATGTGAGGATGAGGTTTAGATTTAAACTGGATTGGACCTTTTGATATAGAAAGTACTGAAGTATACTATTCCTTTACTTAGACATGATCAAGATGGAGAACAGGGGGAGGGTGGGAAATAAGAAAAAAACACTTTCTGATCTGCCTTATATGCACCAGGAAAGGAAAGTTAACAGATTCCACAAAGCATCTTTGAAAACAGTGGCTGGAGAAATGCATTCATTTCCTGTTTCTACCCCTAGTGGATTTTAAACATTAAGTAAGATTGTACTGGCTGAGCATGGTGGCTCATGCCTGTAATCCTAGCACGCTGGGAGGCCGAGGCGGGAGGATTGCTCAAGGTCAGGATTTTAAGGCCAGCCTTAGCAAGAGAGAGACCCCCATCTCTACTAAAAAACAGAAAGAAATTAACTGGACAACTAAAAATATATAGAAAAAATTAGCTGGGCATGGTGGCGCTTGCCTGTAGTCCCAGCTACTCGGAAGGCTGAGATAGGAGGATTGCTTGAGCCCAGGAGTTTGAGGTTGCTGTGATCTAGGCTGACAGCACAGCACTCTAGCCCAGGCAACACAGCGAGACTCTGTCTCAAAAAAAAAAAAAAAAAGTAAGATTGTACTAAAAAATACTCACAATATTATAGATTCAATCACACAAATGACTGATTACCATCTATCACATGGCATAGATCAAGAATAACATTTTTCTCTCTTTTGTTCTGTTTTCTTATGGAGATAAGGTTAATACCTCAGATGTATTCACTCTCTATCTTCTGTAGTTTTAATGAGCAAGATGACTTAAAGCTACTATGATGAATCACTGTGAACTCTGCTAATGATTATGAACTGGGAAGAAAAGGCTATTTTAGCCAGAGTAGAGGAAAGATAATAATAGCAAAAAATTTAAGTTTTGGAGCTTCTCTATTTGCATGGGTATGTTGATTGATTTTTACAAACCTATATTTGTCTAGAAGACATGTCTGTTATGTTTTTACTGGTACAAATTGGAGCTATTTACTAGGCTTACTCTAATAGGTACATTTCCAAGGTTGAAGAAAAGACAAAATGAGGGAATTTCTCTGTAAACATTTCCAAGCAGCTGGTGATCCACAGTCGGGGACCATCAAGGACCAGCAGGGATGCTTGTGCCTAGCTAACTGTGAGTGTTTCTATTTTGTGTTCACTTCCCTGGGGATGGATGGAGGAAGAAATTTGACCTTTTTTTCCAGCAATGATAATGGCATGAGAAGTCCCAGCTTAACATCAAAGTCAACTTGAGAGTAATGTATGCAAGCAATAACACTTTAATTTGTGGCTCTGATGAACCCTGAAATAATGAACAAGGAAATAATACTGCCTAAGAGAAGAGCAATTCAGGAAACTAGTTTTGACACATTGTCCCAAGCCCTGGTCTCTGGCCCTGCTTCTGAGGTTTTATGTATATATAATTGAATGAGGCCTGTCATAAGCTTCTCTAGACACATTTAGCTCTTAAAATTTTTCAGTTAACATGACCTGTATATTATGTCCGATGGACAATAGATACTTGCTCAATCTCTGCCTTACTGAGTCTTTTCTGGTAGATCTGCAGGATTCCTTAACCTTGAGTACTGAACAACTGGAACTCGGTACCTATAAAGGGGACCTTGAAGTCCTAGCATCTCATGTTATAAATTAAGAAAGTGAGATAAGAGTGAATATTTACATGACTTGGCCAAAATCAGTATGATCAATCTGCACAAACCTCAAAAGGATTGTATGACTCGTTGCAATTCTGGGAGAAACTAAATGGGCAGAATAAAAGTCCTTTATTTCTTTCTCATTGTAAACTAATTTTCCCAGTCAAGCAGAAGTATCTGAGAGCAGAATGACACTCTTCACTAACTTAGTAGACCAGCCAGTCAAATATTGCCGTCTGTTGCCATGTGGTGCATTGTGGGGCTGACACACATTGAGCCTTTGACGAAAGGGCATGTAATTGCATCAGTGTGCCATGAAATCCATTTAAATCTGGCAAATGTACTGCAATTCATTGTTAGCAATTATAAATTCGCGGTGGTAGGTGATAGGAACAGAAACAGAAATGGAATGTCAGGACAAATGAGGATCACTTGCTGGCAACTATCTATTCAGTTGCCAAAAAATTAAACAGTTTGAGTTTCATTGTGGTATTAGAGCTACTGCTTAGAAACTAGCAGTTAATTTTTATACCCCTCTGCCATCCCTACCACTGTTCTCGTGAAGCAAACAGATTTAGTCTCCAATTCATAGAGTGATACCATCATGAAAAACAGTATTTCTCTAAAGGAAGATATATAAAAAAGAAAGTACTTTTTTCCCTGAGATTATAGCATTTTAAACTGCACTAAAGGGAGTATAATCAGGACAGTCAAAATAGATAATTTTTTCCACCTAAGCAAAACTGTTCAATATATGGCATAGTATGTGAGAGTGGTGTTCTTGTTTGAAAGTCACCAAACAAGTGTCAAACAAGTAGTAGGACACATAGAAGCAGAGCTCCCATGTTGTTGGAAAGTGAAAATGGGCACTTTAACACAATAGAAATATTCAGTTTTACACTGCACTTAATTTGTAAGCACTATCTTTTTATAAGTCAAATATAAGAATGCAGTCAAATTACATGTCTCAAAAACATGGATCATTTTGCCCTACCTGACATGGACAAACCCCATGATTGTACCCAGTTGCATAGTGGCAAGTGAGTTTAAGAGATGAAGTAGCATAATGAACTTTATGTAACTCTCCCAAACACATTTTAAAGCACAAGTGTTTTATATATAAATATAATTTGTTATGCAAAGGTTAGAGAGTACGAGAAGATTTTTTTTAACATCATTTTGTTTTCTCTATTTTTCCTTTCTGACTCTCAATTAACTCTCTGGCTTTCTTAAGCACCCTGATGCAGTGCCCATCCATTCCTGCAAAATCCTCCCTCAAAAATAACTCATTATCTATTAATAAAATCACCTTTATTCTTCTGTGATACTTATACCTTAAAGGCTTTCTCTTTCTTTAATTTCCTATTTTCAAATGCCACCTCCTTTACAATTCTCTCCCAGCATGTTTTTCCATATTTCTTCCTCAAGAATCTGCAGATGATAGCAATAATTGCCAAATGAATAATATATGGAGTAAAATGTGATTAGTTCAAGTGCTAGTCTTATTTTTATTGCAAACTAGCACCTTAAATTATATTGAAATAGGCCATTTTCTTACTTCTGGGTTTAGAGAAAGTGCATCTTTATTTGGAACTCTAATGAGCAAATGAGAGTTCGATATCTTATTGTGTAATTCTGAGAATATATGAAAATTAAATTAGGCGTTTTCTCAGTATAGTGAAATCATATCTCAAATGATACACTTACAGGACTAGAGTTGATTATTGAAGTTACATATAAGTGTTCTTCTGTAGAATTTTTAGTAATCTTAATGACAATCCATGATGATGAATTGAAGCTCATGGTGAACTGAAAAGCAGGATGAGCTCATTAATCAATTCAATACAGTATCTGTCACAGGTGACTTTAGAATTATCTATTTCCTTCTCATATCTGGAAAGGCTTAGTTGCCAGATGACTATTGATAAAATGTCATAGTGAAAAAATATCTAAAATTGAAGCATACCTGCTTTAATATAAAGTACTTAAATTATAAAAGAAGAGCAATGTTTGATATTACACTAACTCTCACAGATCCCAAGAACAAACCAGTATTTATATGAAATTAGAACAAAGACTTGAAAAAAATTAGATACTAAAAACATTATGTTTAACTGAATAAAGGAATTACAGCATAGGTATCAAGTTAATATGCTGAATCTGAATAGTAATACTCGATCTGATTCCCAATTCTGTATCTTAAGCTCTGAGCTCTCCTCAGAACTCCAGCCTCATAGTCTAATCTCTACAAGGGTATGTATTAAGTAGCTCAAACTCATGTAACCAAAAGGGAAATTTTACCTTTAGTCCTCAAACCTGCTTCTACCTTAGTCTCCCAATTCAATAAGAATACCACAGTCTATCCTATACCTTAAACCAAAAATCATGACTCTAAGTTTGATTATTCTCTTTTACTTTCTTCTCATATCCAATCCATCAAGAATTCATGTAGACACACCTTCTTCAGTGGCAGTTTGTGTACTTCTTACCATTCGTGCTACTCCTACCATAATCCAGGCCACCATGACTCCTTGGCAAGACCAAGGTAATAGTCATTTTACTAATATCATTGCTTCTCTTGTTGCCTTATCCTTCCATTGTCTGCATAATATCCTAAATAATGGTGTAAGATAACTCTTAAGTTAATTTAACTCGTAAATTAAATCAAACTCTTTACAGAGTTAAAATCTGCCCATATCCTAGCTCTTGCTAAATGTTCAGACCTCAAGTTGTGCTCCAAAATTACTGGGATTCTTTTGGTTCCTTGACTATGGTGAGCTTTTTCCACATTTGGATATTTTTAAAACTATTCTCACTGCTTAGAATACACTTCTGCTTGATTTTCACAAAGTGGCTCCTTCTTGTCATTCTGATCTCTGTTAATTGTCAGTGTAAACATCAGAAACTTTCCTTGGCATCTCAAACTATGGTAGCCACCTAGATGACCTCTGTCTCATTAGTCTATTTTAATTCTCTGCATAGCACTTACCACTAGCTGGTATTTTCTGAAGTATTTGTTTATTTTATTTCTATTGACTATCTCCCCATGGTAGCATCTAAGCTTTATTAGAACATGAAACTTATCTGCCTTCTTCATCCTTCCATCTTCAAGGTGTATAATAGTAACTGGTACATATAGGCATTCTCGAAGTGTTTACTAAATAAAATAATTAATGAATTATACATTTTTACCTGCACAAATGTCATAACTCTGGTAAATGTGAGTCAGGCAGGAAACCATTGGGAAAAGTAATAAAAATGCTGAATCTACTTGCCAATATGGTGTTTCAGAAATTAGATTCATTTTCTGTCCCATGTTTGGATTCAGTTGGAATATTTATGTGTAGGTTTACCTTATCCTTTTGGACTGTAAAATTTTAACATAAAAATAGTAAATTCATTCATATATTATATTGCAAAACTTATTATGTTCTACAAAATCATTTAGGTGCTTTATACATGTTAACATGTAATCTTTTAAAACCCCAATAATATAAATTTTATTTTGCAGATGTTGAAACAAAAAGATTAAACAACTAACCCAAGGTTACATGTTGGGAATTAAACCTAGGTAGCCTGGATTATTTATATTCATAACCACTAATCTACATTGCCTCTTAACCTTGAAATGCAACTTAAATTATTTGGCCCACATTCAACAATTGACACTTCACTGTGTTAAAAGCAAAGTATTAAATATTTCAGATGGAAAGACAGTATTAAACAGTTATATTCTACATGCAGCTTTTATTCTTGATAGGCTTGCAGAAAAATTAACAATCAGTGAAATGTTAATTACCAGTGTGAAAAATATTTGATAAAGAGAATTACGCGAGCTAAGTGAATTACAAAAAGGCATACAAAGAGTACCGGGTATATATTGTGGAAGGGAATTTGTCAATTGCAGGATCCTGGAAGAGCTTATGTTTAAGGTAAATCTAAGAAATTCTGTAGGAGTTACCCAAGATAACCAGGCATGTTGGAGGCCGAGGAATGCAGCAGGTAGTAAAACCTAAAGTGAAAGTCCAACCTGGCCTGTGTTTTGTGTTAGAAGCATACATTGAGGGATAGATATTTTCAAAGTGACTTATTCTTGCTGGCTATCAATAACATATGTTCTCATGTGAATCAATCTTCTAATTCTTATATTCAGTGGCCTTCCTGATGTACTGTTAACAGAATCAACCTTAGGTTATTACACCAGAAGGGGATGACATTGACCTAAATAAAAAATTTTAAAACTTGTGTAAATAAACAACTTTAAAATAAGTAAACAATAGAATTGATTTCGATGCTACTAAACAGAATCATTATTATTTCTTAAAGGAATTGTTTATGAAAAATTTTTCTTATATTTAACACTAATAATGTGAAAATTAATGTCTTTAAGGCCATTTACATTAAGATGAATTTTCTTAACTCCCCCTAAAGAAACCTCAAAAGATATTTGTGGGTTACTGCTTAATAACACTGTTCCTGGAAAAAGTAATTCTACCCATCTCAAATTGTCTTGGGAGTGTGTGTGTGTCTGTGTGTGTTTGTATTTTCCTCTGATGAACACTTTTGGAATCAGAAGAGATAGATATATAATATACGTATTTACTTTTATCTAATACCCTATCATCACAGAGGAACTCTTGGTGGTTATATTAATTAAGTAAAAGACAAATAAAGATAATATTGAAATAAGTCTTAGATATTAGATTTCAGGAAATCGTTAGAATGTTAGATACTAATGTAACAAGAACCTTTAGAAAGGTTAATTTCCTTTTTTGTATTGGTTTATTTTTTATACATTAATATGTGATTGAAGAAGAAAATGGAGCAGTTCATCTTTTCACTACTTATTGGTTCATTTATTTTCAAAATATGAGGATCTATGTCATGATTAATTACACAACTTTTCAGCAGCTCTAGTTGTTGCTAAAGAACATCCCATCAGAAACTTGAGAGAAAATTTAAAGACATTTATCAAAGTTCCCATTTAGAGTCTAGAGAAACAATAAAGTAGATATTGACTTCTCTTGAGGAATGGATCAGGATTTATTGACTCAAAGGGAGAGTCAATATTTACCTTCAGTGAAAATAATTCTTGATGGTCAATGAAATGTAAAATTTCATATATTATTTCTAATCAAAAATATCTTGAAATCTATTAGACGATAACATGGTTTAAATAGCATTTATATTTTTCAGAGTTTAAAAATACATGTGCATAAGAAACTTTGTAATATATAGTAGAAAAATTACCAAATAATTTCTGATCAAAAGAAAAACAACTGTTAATATTTTGGTGTATTTAATGCCAGTCATTTTCTTGTTGACATATTTGGGAATATTTATATATATGAATTTTGATTTAAAATGTGATAAAAATAAAATAGGTAGTTTATGTTATTCTTCCCTGAAAAGCATTCCTGATATCTATAAAAGGATTATACATCCCCACCTATTGACATGTGACTTGCCATACCTCATATGCTATATCTCATCTCATTGACATTGTGTTTGTCCATGAAACTTGTTTTGGCCAATGGCATGAGAACATGCATATTATACCTGCCGCATCCAATTAAGAACCACTGTATGTTTCCACCACTTTTACTTTCTCTCAGCCACAAGACCAATATTTCTCATATAGGATTTTTTCCTTTAATGCAGATTCATAGTTAGAAGACATATAGAAGGGGGAAGAACCAGCTATTCATAGATGCTGACATGCTATGTGTTCAGCAAATAAATGTTTATCATTGTAAGCCACTGAGATTTTAGGCTATTGTTACTGTGTAAAGGAGGTGATTAATACACTCAAGTGTATTAATAAACAAATTATTATATCAGAAAATGTGAGATGAGATTTTACCCTACTTGAAAGATAAAAAGTAAGCCTTCCACAGTTTTATTTATAGAGACAAGAAACATGAGGCTGCCATATTAGAAACAAAGACTGCTTATATTACTCATGGCAGAAACAGGAGTCAGAACAATGTTTTTCATTCCCCAAGCCCCATCCACCAAAAGGTAATGATGGTACCTGTACATGTAGGGAAATGATTACAGAAGAAGTAACCCCAGATTAGGAATCTTTAGTCTAATATGGGGCTGTTTAATAACCTATCTGCTCAATTTACCCTCCCTAGAGAAAGAGTGACCTGATCATTATTTTGGATTGTAAGCAATTGTTTTTTGGAGAGTCGGAAGACTATTACAGAATGGCAAAGGCGTAGAAGATATATTATATCTTTATTACAATGGCCAGGGAACAAATCTGCCAATGCAGGGGAAAACACTATCTCTAGTTTCCAAAATTGTTTGCATAACAAACATTTTTTGAAAAGACTATCAGTTCCCTTGACCCAGAGGATCCAAACCATGCAGAAATGTAAAAAGATTTGACTCTCAACACATATTTGTACATACACCTATATGATTGCATGTAAATGTTTCATATACAGATATTTATATTTAGATCTACATAGTCCATATGCATATTCTTGTTTTTACAAAATTAAGATCATACTGTTAATTTTGCTTATGTACTTACTCTATGTCACCTAACAAGAGGTAATGTACCTCTTTGAAGATATTTTTAGTAACTGTGTATTATATCATGATGTGACAGAATGATATAATACAATTAGTAATTCCCTATAATTGAAAATGTAGATAGTTTGCAAATATTCAATAATGTATAATGGTATAACAATCTATATTTCATGAAATATGTCTTCATATTCTGTTGTCCTTGGAAATTTTATATGCAAAGGGAAATAAAGCATAATTCTTTATGATTATTTTCCCCAACTGGATATTATTATAAAATTTTCTTAATCTGTTCAAATAATGAATATATTTTTACATAAGTATCAAGTTAATCAGAGATACATTATATTGGTCATCACAATCAACCAAAATTTCTTTAGATTTCTACTTTGCTAAACTTTACTTCCTTACATGTATGTTCCCTAAACTGATGACTATTATTGTCTCGCTCTTCTGATTAGGATTTAGTGGGTTATATATCAATGAAAGATAAGTTTCACCTACCAGACATAATGAAATTTAAGAAGGACCAATCATAAATTATCCTTGCCACCAGGGGAAGGAGAAGGGTAGTGGAAATGTCTAAGCCAGAGTCATAGTTTGGGGTGGTTATTATAGACATCAGTCTTGCTCAGATATCCAGAGACTCATAAGAGCTCCATGGCAATCAAGGTCTCATCCAGCCATATATCCTAATAGGGTTCCCAGATAAAATACAGACTATCTAGTAAAATTGGGATTTCAGATAAACAGCATACTTTTAAGTTTAAATATTACCAAATATTGCCTGGTACATACTTATACTAACAAAACATTTGTTGTTTATCTGAAATTCAAATTTAGCTAGGTGGCCTATATTTTTCTTTGAAAAATAAAACAAGACTAATAATAATTAAGAAAGACCAGATGCTGAGGATCTACCACAAGTGGTCTCCATAGATAAAAAATTTTAGGAGATGTTATGATTGGTATTTTTTAAATCCACAAAAATAAAATAATTATACTTCTTTTCTTATCTATGCATCTGATGTTGATTTATTTTTTAGAGTGGAATAAATCAAAATATAACTTGTTCTTAGTCTTAGTTCTTAGAGGTTTAGCAATTTTCTTAATCTTCCTAAAGAACCAGCTTTTTATTTCAATGATTTTCCTCTATTGTTTTTGTTTTCTCTTTCATTGATTTTTTACTTTGATCTTCATTATTTCCTTTCTTCTACTTATTGCTTATTTTATTTGCTCTTCTTTTCATAGTTTTGTTTAAGTGAAAGCTAAAGATTTCTTTTAATTAAAAAACCTTTTTACTTTTTCTAATATAGGCAATGAATATAGGTGACAAAAATCCCTGTTCCCTAATTGTTTTAGTGACATCCCACAAGTTTCAATATGCCGTGTTTACGTTTTCCTTCAGTTCAAAATACTTTCTTATTTTTCTTTTGATTTATTATTTAATCCATGCATTATTTTGGCAAGTTTTATTTAGTTTCCAAATACTGTGAATTTTCATGAGATCTTCCCATTGTTTATATATATTTTAATTCTATTTGAGGTCAAAGAGCATAGTTTTTTATGACTTCAATCCTTTTCATTTTGTTGAGATTTATTTTGAGGACAGAATGTGATCAATCTTAGTAAATATCCCATGGGCATTCAAAACCAATATTGATTTTGCTATTGTTAGATTAAATGTTCTGCAAGTATCAATTCAGTCAAGTTGGTTGATTGTGTTGGTCAAGTCTTCTGTATTCTTACTGATTTTCTGTCTCCTTGTCCTATTAATCTAATGATTGATAACAGATACAAATATTAAAATCTTCAACTACATAATTGTGTGCTTACCTGTTTCTCCTTGCACTCCCATTAGTTTTGGCTTTATGTATTTTGAAACTCTGTTAATAGGGACAGACACATTTATGCCTGCTACTCTCCTCTTGATGAATAGACAGCTTCAGTATTATGAAATGACTGTTTGCATTCCTGGTAAAATATTTTGTTCTGATTTTGAACTTTTCTCTTTGTTCTGCTGTCACATCTCACACACTTTGCCCCATGAACTTTAACTGTCTTATTCTTTCTGGGCTCTGTATCCCTGCTCTGCTCCGCAGCACTGGACTGACTCTCCAGGCAGTAAGCTGGAGCAATATAGAGCTCACCTTTCAACCCTCCCTCCCCTCTCAAGATCATTCTCTGATGTCCAGTGTCTTGAAAAACCATCATTTCATAATTTTGTCCAGTATTTTTGTTGTTTCAAGTGGACAGGGTTAGAAGCAGAAGTCATCTATGTGAAGCTATTAAATTGCTGATTTGATTTCTAAATAGTTATGGAACTACATGTTTTTTCAGAATTTCTCAGGTAGGTTTTGTCAAGTTGTGTTTTTCTAGGAATTTATTGATTTAAATGTCAATATTTGTTCATGATGTCCTTTTATCTTTTTAATGCCTACAAGATATAGAGTGATGCCAACTTTCAAAGTTCTAGTATTGGTTATTTTTTCTTTCTATATTATTATTCATAATCAGCCTTATATAGGCTTATCGATCTTATTTTTTTCAAAGAACCAAATTTTGAGCTTGAGGTCCATTTTACTGAATGTTTGATTTTAGTTTTTAAAAATTTCTGCTATTCTCATTACATTCTTCCTTCTAATTTTATTAGGATTAATTTTCTCATCTTTCTCCATCTTTAAGAGGTGGATGAATGGGACCAATAGATCCGTGGCAGTTTTAATCAACATTCCCACCATTTTTTCATTGAACTTGAAAAGAAAATTCTAACATTACATGAAAATTTAGATGTCCACAAATAGCCAAGGTCTTCTTAAATAAGAATAATATAGAAGGGAAATGTTTTCTAACAGATATCAAGATTTCTTATAAACCTTAGCAAATAAAGAATCAGATGTTCTGAAATAGAAAAAGTAACAAAAGGGACACAATAGAGAGCCCAAAAATAGTTTTCATATAAACATTTTATGTATGACAGTGGTGTCTTTGTAGATCCCTGGAGAAAGAATAGATTATTAAATGAATGGTTTGAGACAATTGGTTACATACATGTAGAAAACACTTATAAATTGATTCTTGATATATAATATATATACTAATCAATTTCTGCTGCCTTTCATATGAAAGGCAAAATTTTAAAATATTTTGAAGAATTTATTAGAGAATATATATAATATGAAGACAAAGAACAAATTTTAGACATAACATAAATTTTGCTAATTATAAAGGAAAAATTGATAAATTCTACTACTTTAAAATGTAAAAAGTCATTAATCAAAAGTTACCACAAAGAAAGTAAAAATGAAAGCCACATTCTCAGAGAAGGTATTTATCACATATATAGACAAAAAAGAATAAGTAAATTGTAAAAATTTTCAAATTTGGCTGGGCGCGGTGGCTCACGCCTATAATCCTAGCACTCTGGGAGGCCAAGGCGGGAGGATCACTCAAAGTCAGGAGTTCGAAACCAGCCTGAGCAAGAGCAAGACCCCCCTCTCTACTAAAAAAATAGAAAAAAATTAATTGGCCAACTAAAAATATATAGAAAAAATTAGCCAGACATGGTGGCACATGCCTGTAGTCCCAGCTACTCGGGAGGCTGAGGCAGAAGGATTGCTTGAGCTCAGGAGTTTGAGGTTGCTGTGAGCTAAGCTGACGCCACGGCACTCTGGCCCGGGCAACAGAGTGAGACTCTGTTTATTTATTTTTAACTTTTTTTTTTTTTTTTTGAGACAAAGTTCCATGGACAAGCAAGACATGGTGGTGCACTCTAGTCCCAGCTACTCAGGAGCCTGAGGCAGAAAGATCACTTGAGTCCAAGAGATCACTTGAGTCCAAGAGTTCCCGGCTGCAGTGAGCTGTGATCATGCCACTGCATCCCAACTTAGGCTACAGAGCAAGACCCTGCTTCTTTAAATTAAAAAATCCATGGATAAAATTCTCAATAAGTAACTTCAGCATCCTGTTTCCTAAGCGTTTTTTTGGGAAACATATTGCTATTCTTCATAAATGCAGATAAAGCAGCTCATATGTTCTTTAAAGAAATAATTATTCACACACACATTAATCTTCATTGCATTTAAGAGTGATAAGGGCAATGATAAATATATTAATTTAAAGGTGTTGGGAAAAGGAGGAAAACAGCATGATTTACTTAAAAATCTTTCCATTATGGTACAGCCAGAATTAGATTTCTTAGGACGTTGCAAGCAAGGTCATATGGTCTTGGTTGAAAAGACAGGAGCAAGCATTGGTGAGAAACTGCTGCGAACAATCTAAATTACTAATGTCCTAGGGTTTATTATCTATAAAATTGGTATAATTTAACTGCCAGGCCCACCTTACAGGTTGCTATGAAAATAAGCACTTAATCAATTAAAAAATGTTACTAACGGTATCTCAACTAAACTACTCCAGCTTCTGCTCAATTTCTCTGCTCTTCTCTATAGTACAACTCCTCAAAAGAGTGCCTCCACTTCCTCTCCCATTTTCTCTTCAAAGCACTCTAATCAAGCTTCCCCCTCATTACTCTTGGAACCCAATCTTGTCTAGGGACCAATGACCTCCACTTCAACTAATCCAATCTCAGACCTCTTACTTAACCAACCACCAGCAACTGACTTAGTTAAATAATTCACTCCTGGGGCCAGGCGAGGTGGCTCACACCTGTAATCCTAGCACTCTAGGAGGCGAAGGTGGGCAGATGGCTCAAGGTCAAGGAGTTCAAAATCGGCCTGAGCAAGGACAAGACCCTGTCTCTACTTAAAAAAATACAAAGAAATTAATTGGCCAACTAAAAATATATACAAAAAATTAGCTGGGCATGGTGGCGCATGCCTGTAGTCTCAACTACTCAGGAGGCTGAGGTAGAAGGATTGCTTGAGCCCAGGAGTTTGAGGTTGCTGTGAGCTAGGCTGACGCCACGGCACTCTAGCCCGGGCAACAGAGTCAGACTCTGGCTCAAAAAAATAAATAAATAAACAATATAAAATAACTCACTCCTTTAAACACCTCATGGCGTCCAGGACACTACTCTCTTAGTTTTCCATTCAATCTCCTTGGATGGTTCCTATATTAATCTCCTGACCTCTAAATATTGAGAGTGGCTCAGAGCGGGAGAGCTCTTGCACGTCTTCTCTATTCACACTATACTCCCTAGGAAAAGACATCTAGTATCACGGTTTAAACTAGCCATCCTTATTTTATATCCTCCCAGATTTTTCTTTTAAATTTTTGTAGAGATGGGGTCCAGGCTGGTTTTGATCTCCTGGCCTCAAGCAATCCTCCTGCCTTGGCCTCTCAGAGAGGTGAGATTATAAGCAGCTTGGCTCTCCCAACTTTCTATTTCTAGCTCCAACTTCTCTGAACTCCAGACATGAACATCAACCTGCTTATATAACATCTCCATTTGGATAGTAAATAAACCTCAAAATTAACAAACCTATACTACAAAACTACCTTGTTGTCCTCATCCCTAAGTCTATTCTTCCTGCAGCTTTCTGCATCTCAATCGTTTTTCACATTGCTCAAACCAAATATCTTGAGATCATCTTTAATGCCTCACTTTTTTTCATACCCCATATCTAGTATATTAGCAAATTCTGTCTGTCACCACCTCTTGCCTAGAATATTCCAAGTTTCCTAACTGGTCTCACTGCACTCTGCAGTCTTTCCATTCCTGCAGCCAGAATGATCCTTTGAAAGTGTATTAGACATCCCTATTCAAGCCCCTCATTTCATTTAAAGAAAATGGCCTATAGGCCAGGTGCAGTGGCTCACGCTTGTAATCCTAGCACTCTGAGAGGCTGAGGTGGAAGGAACATTTGAGCTCAGGAGTTGAGATCAGCCTGAGCAATAGAGAGACCTCTTCCCTACTAAAAACAGAAAAAAATTAGCAAGACGTGCATGCCTGAAGTGCCAGCTACTCAGGAGGCTGAGGCAGGAGGATCACTTGAGCCCAGGAGTTTGAGATTGCTGTGAACTAGGCTGATGCCCGGGCAACAGAGTGAGACTGAGTCTCAAAAAAAAGAAAAAAAAATACTGCCGTTCCTAAAGAAGCCCATGGAATGAACTGTGGAAACAAGCCTAGCCCAAAGCTACATATTAAGACAAATAAATCCTTCAGTGGCAGTGAGTAAACGCAGCTAATTAAGTATTAATTCTGACGTAGAGACCACCCACAAAATTTATATTCATTGATCCTTCTCTGCCCCAAGTACTCAGGAGATATTTTGTGATTTCAACCTAATAGTCACCAATCTAACCTAAAAAGATATTATCAATAATTTAAAGATAAACACAAATATAAACTCTCTTTAAAAATAAAAAGTCAATTTTTTATCTTCTTGATGGCTATAGAACAGATATGGTTTTCAAAAAGCTGGCTATTTTATCTTCTGCAGCAAACAAAATACAGTTGTCAAAGAGAAAGTCAACATTACGTTTTTATGTTGTTTCCAAATTACAAACAGGCAAAACCTAAATACAGAGGAAAAATCCTTACCTGCATGCAATGAATAGCTAACCCAGGTCCTGTATACAATTTCTTATGACATATATGGCATTTAAAATGCTTTGCTTTTTGGTGCTGTATAAGGATCTTCTCATCATCAAAATCTCTATTACAATACCTGATCAATATTGTTAAGGCACAAAAATAGCACAATAATGACACTGCCTATCCTAAAACGGAGATAACATTAAAATATGGAAACACCTAAAATCAAAATGGTACTTTGTATCTCAGTGATCGGCCATAAACTTTTGTCAAATTCCTATATTCAAAGGAGTTGTTTTGTGAAATTAACTTTTTTCTTGTTAAATGTCAACACGTACAAATGCACAGAGAACAGGAAAGGGTTCAATGTCAAGATATCTCCAAGTTCTTGTCAAGATAATTATTTCACTGGATACGTAGGAGATAAAAACAATCGAAATATTAGGAATTTACCAACATTTAGAATCTAAGATTAACTACATGGTGAACAATGACACATAATTTCTAATTAACAGTATTATAAAGTTGTTTCCAACTCCGTAAAAATTTATGTTGCCAAGGAATGTATTTAAGTTCACAGGAGCTAAATCAATAAAGCTGAGAATTCTTACATCACTAATCAGATTGTACTAAAAGCACATTACCAAATTCATTATTGCTTTTAAGTTATTTTTTAACCGTCATAACTAAATGTATTTCTGTAAAAAACCGTTTTACGTACGTACTGAACTGTAAATAAAATCAATTTTAACACAGAATATTAACGCTTTAGGAAAAAGCGTTAAAAGATTCCACATTTTAACAAAAGTTTTTCTTTCTAGTAAGATAGGAAATTTTTGGTCCTGCAAAGTTGGGTAATAGATACAAGAAACTCCACCCAGTGAAAACGCTTCCTGAAGATTAAGGCGCCTCTGGGTGAGAGACACGGAAGCTAGTTCTCCCCCAACCCCGCAAAGAAAAAAAGGAAGGGGGTCCAAATCCAGGGTTGACTAAAAAAACAGAAAAAGTGTGTGACAGATTCTGGAAGCTCTTCCTCAAACCTCCAAGGAAGGAGTCAGTCAACCTGCCTGTTACAGTCGAAGAAAGTCCCTTTGTTGAATCGTCACCAAAACAACGGAGTGTGGGTGAATAGTCCCTATGGGACACTGTCCCCGGTGGAGGGGTCCACGCCGCCTCCCAGTGGGTCAAAATTCGTACCAAACAACATCCTCCTAAATCACAGAGTCACACAACCCACAACTGCCATAGCCTCTCGCCCTAGGGACCCCATTTTCCGAGAAGCCTTCCCAAATCCGATCCCAGCCACCAAGCCCCCCACACCGAGGCCTATATCCGACGCTCCACGCCAAAGGCCGAATCCAGGCCTCTGCGTCCCGAGCCCATCTACCGGCACCGCAGCTCGGCCTCGACTTCAAACCGACAAAGGATATCAGCACCACGGCTTCAGCTGCTTCTTCTTCTTGCGACCCATAACTGCGCTCTACCGACGAAGAAAAAGGAGGAGAAAAGCAGCAGGAAAAACGAAGAGAAAAACCGCTCACTTTGCCGAACCAACGGCTACCACCGCGTCTCACAGGAAACAGACACAAAATGGCCGACGGCCTCGTTTGCTGCTCCGCATCCCGTCAGCCGCTGCGGCGGGAGGCGGAGCCAGGAAAGAGGGTCACATGACGCAGACCTCCGCCCTGAGTGGGTGGAGACTCGCGGCTACGGAGAGGTAGCCGCCATTTTGTCCGTTTAAGTTGTTTGTGCTCTCCCCGGCCGGGTTTGCTGATCTTTCCCGGTTTCTTTTGTAAACTAGCTGGCCACGTGATAGGAATTGAAAAACAAGCAAGGCCGGCATGGTGTTTCACGCCTGTAATCCTAGCACTCTGGGAGGCCAATGTGGGCGGATAGCTTGAGCTCAGGAGTTCGAGACCAGCCTGAGCAATAGCGAGAACCCGTCTCTACTAAAAATAAAAAGAACTTAGCCGGACAACTGAAAATAGAAAAAATTAGCGGGGCCTGGTGGTGCACGCCTGTAGTCCCAGCTACTGAGGAGGCTGAGGCAGGAGAATCGCTTCAGCCCAGGAGTTTAAGGTTGCAGGGAGCTCTAATGACGCCACTGCACTCTAATCCTGGCAGTAGAGTGACTCTCTGTCTCAGCAACAATAAAAAGAATATGTACCTTTGATAGGATGTGATAATGAAACATGGAAACATATCTGTGGTCTTCCTCCCCAGAACGCATAACCCCAATCTATCTACTCATGACAAAAACATCAGACAAATACCAATAAAGGGGCACCCTATAAAAGACTTGACCAGTACTCCTCAAAACTGGCAAGGTCATCAAAAAGAAAAAAAGTCTGAAAAACTGTCACAGCCAAGAGGAGCTTAAGGAAACCTGACAGGTAGATGTAACATGGTATCCTTGATGAGACCCTGAGACAGGAAAGATACTAGGTAAAACTAAAGAAATATGAGAAACAATGGTCTCTGGTTAATAATAATGTATCAATAGTGGTTCATTAATTGTAGCGAATGTATCATACCAGTGTAAGATGCTAATAATAGGGGATAAAGGTAAGAGGATATATGGGAACTCTCTTTACTCAATTTTTCTATAAGTCTAGAACTGTTCTAAAAATTGAAGTCTATCTTTTAAAAATGAGTATTCTTGGCTGGCCTTGGTGGCTCACACCCATAATCCCAGCACTTGGGGAGGCTGAGGAGAATCCATGAGTTCTAGACCAGCTTGGGTAATACTGCAAGACCCCACCTCTACAAAAAATAATAAAAATTAGTCAGGTGTGGTGGCATGCACTTGTAGTCCTAGCTAATCTGGAGGCTGAGCCAGGAAGGTTACTTGAGCCCAGGAATTCAAGGTTACAGTGAACCTGCGATTGCACCACTGCACTCCAGCCTGCAGGCAACAGAGGAAGACTGTCTGAAAAAAAAAAGACATGATATATCTTCAGATATCCAAGGGCTCAAAAAAAAGTATATATACCCTTTCTTGGATGATATTGGATGCAGAATTTAACATAATCCAGAAAAAAACAAGGGATCCAACAGGGAAGAATGTGAAAATGAAATCCAGATTGGAATAGGAAAATGAACTGCGGGGGGGCACTTTGTATTAGTTTCTTGGGGCTGAAATAACAAATATCAAATACTAGGTCGCTGAAAACAATAGAAATTTATTCTCACAGTTCTGGAGGCTAGAAGTTGAGATCAAGGTGACAGTGGGGACATACTCTCTTAAAGCCTCCAGAGGAGAATCTGTTCCATGTCCCCTCCTAGCTTCTGGTGATGGCCAGCAATCCTAGGCATTCCTTGTTTTGTAGCATGTTGGGGTAGCTTAGAAATGTTAGGGTGACCTAGGGATATTGGTTGTTCAATCATTAGTAAATAAGGCAGCCGCACACAGGCTTGAACAAAATGAGTAGAATTTGCCGTAAAAGGACAAGGTTGAAGTATTAGAACTTTGTAAGTGCCTTTCCATGCATGTAAGGGATATAAAGATGCAGACAATTTCCAGAGTTGATTGTGAACAGGTCCTTGCATCGAATGTGAAGAGGGGGAAAACCCTCCACTGTGCCATACAATGGAATTCCCAGTGTTAACAGTGTAAATAGTTTCATTATCCCAGTGCCATTGGAGATCTGATAAGGAATGTTTGGAACAAGCGGAACCATGAGTGCTCCGATCAATGACAGTCCCATAGGAAATATTAATTAACACTTGTCCCTTTTCAACTCTACAATTCTCCCATGACACCCATTGGACCATATTAGCTATTTTTCTTTACTGACAATTGAGTAGATTAGGGGGGTGTAACATTAACTGTGGAGCTATGATTGAAAGTCCAAGCAGATAACAAAAACATCTGTAAAGGACTAGTGCTCTCATTTTTTTATAGTAACCAACCAGGCTTGTGGTAGAGGCTGCAAGCAATGGCTCCCCTGCACCTATACAAATTGGGGGGCCTTCAGTACCAACCATATAATTATTATTATTATTGACAGAGTCTCACTCTGTTGCCTGGGCTAGAGTGCTGTGGCGTCAGCCTAGCTCACAGCAACCTCAACCTCCTGGGCTCAACCAATCCTTCTGCCTCAGCCTCTCAGGTAGCTGGGACTACAAGCATGCACCACCATGCCTGGCTAATTTTTTCTATGTATTTTTAGTTGGCCAATTAATTTCTTTCTATTTTTAGTAGAGATGCGGGTCTCACTCTTGCTCAGGCTGGTTTCGAACTCCTGACCTTGAGCGATCCGCCTGCCTCGGCCTCCCAGAGTGCTAGGATTACAGGCGTGAGCCACTGCACCCGGCCTGATTTTTAATTTTAGTGTTGCATTTCTCAACATGTGTTCTTCCCATGAAACGATGGAGTTGCATAGTGACCTGCCTTCTTGTTTATCCCAAAGCAATGTTGGCCCAGAAAACCCCAGCAGGATCTGCATTGCCATAGAGCCGGCCCAGCTTCTGAAGGGGGACGTCATGGTGAGTGCCGCATGGCTGGGGCATGGTCCCCACCCTCCCAGGGACAATGACTCAAAAGGGAAAAATGATTCTATTTTAGAACAATAACCACCTTCCCCCAACAAACCCTGTAGGAAAAATGAAAAGTACCCTTAACCAATTGCCTTAAGGTATTTGGTTAATTTTCTGAGTAAAACTATTATAATTAAAGGTACAGAACAAACCTTTGTCTTTGCTTCTCTTGCATTACAGAGCCACTTGATATATATACACGGGACATTGAAGGCCTAACTGAGCCACTACACTTCCGGCGTCCCCATTTTCCTGACAATAGTGTATAGATGTAGAAATAAAGTATTTATATACTATTAATAGCCAAATTGTAAGATATAAGTGGTGTTATTACAGCTTGATTAATGATTGAAACTGATTTCTTCAAATAATTTTGATTCTTGGGTGTGTTGGTTCTTGGAGGTGATTAGCTGTTACATTTTTGCCTTTTATGATCTTAAATACAGAAAAATTCATACATTTAAAATAATTTTAGGAAAGGTTTTGTCTAAAATAAGGAAAGCTTTTATTTTTTTATTATTTTATTTTATCTTTTTGAGACAGATTCTAGCTCTGTCACCTGGGCTAGAGTGTAGTGACCTCTTCATAGCTCACTGCAATCTCCAACTCCTGGCCTCAAGCGATTCTCCTGCCTCAGCCTCTTGAGTAGCTGGAACTACAGGTGCACACCATGATGACCAGCTAACTTTTCTATTTTTAGTAGAGATGGGGTCTCGATTTTGCTGAGGCTGGTCTCAGACTCCTGAGCTCAAGTGATCCTCTTGCCTTGACCTCCCAGAGTGCTAGGATTACAGGCATGAACCACCATGTCCCTCCAAAATAAGGGAAGCTTTTAAAGCATATGATGGCTTTGAGCATGCATGGAATAACTTACTTGCAATCTTTATACTCGCTATGATAAGAAAGTAATAAGAAGATTCAAGAGTTGGCTTTCCATTTTATTATAAATGGCCTATCCAAACTCTTTCCCCTGAAAATTTGGATTTTAAAACCCTCTCGTAGTGGATGGGCAACTCCTCACCTTGCGCATCTTGGATTTGTACAAAAATCTAATCAGGAGGGGACCCATGGATACAGCCATACCTTCTGAGTCCCTCTCAGTCCCAGGGCCCCAGGGTCTGTCCTGTGACATGGCTCATGGCCCTGAGGGTGGATTCTGCAGGTCTCTGAGGTGGCCTGGGACCGAGGCCACATGGCTGAGCCTTTGCAAGGCATTGTACTGAGCACTTCACAAACATAGTGTCTTCTGCTTCACAGTTGGGGAAACTGAGGCTAGGTTGCCTCATAAGTTGTTACAGGCTCTCTTTCTCAGCACTCTAGTCTACGGCTCCCAGGAAAAGGGACTGGCGGCTGGAGGTCTGTCTTCCTCGTGCTGTGCATCCAGGCCTGGTTAGGAGCAGAGGGAGGGTGAGGGGGTGGGGTGGGGACTTCTGCTCTTGGGCTTCTCACGTCTCTTGCCCCTGCTGAGTGTAGTCCCAGCCTGGGTCTCCCAGGACCTCCTGGGGTTATTGGGCAAAGGGCTGAGCCTTTATTGAGCACCACTGTGTGCCAGCACTTCATTCTGCCAGTGGCTCCGGGGCTGGGGCCAGTGTTCTAGCTTTAAGGAGAGGCCATGAGGGGCTGGTGGTGATGCTGGCAGGATTTGGTCTCTACCTGCCACAGGAATGGGGCTCTGGAGTTGGCACCTCCAGGGTGGGTGCTCCCTGTCTTCAGGTCTTTAGTGACGAGTAGTTAGGGCCATGTCCCTTCACGATGACCTTCGGGAGTTGGCCAAAAGACTGAGATGTGGAAGGTGGATCTCAGACTGGGGTGCATGGCTCCCCAACCTCTGGAAGAGCACAGGCGGCCTCTCATCTCACCATGTGTGGACTGGTGGCCGCGGGGTCTTTGTGAAGCCAGGGGGTGGCAGTCCAGAGGCTGAGAGTCCCCTGGGAAGTGACCAGCTGCCCCCTCTCACCCCTCCCACACTCCCCTCTCTCTTATTCTTGCCTTGCCTCCCTCCGTGCCTCCTTTCTCCCATCACTATTTCATACCACTCCTCCTTCCTGTCGTCATCCATGCAGTCAGCCTTTTGTGCGTGTCTGCTGCGTTTCTGAGTCCCTGTGCCTGGCCCTCGGCATAGGAAGGAAGGTAGGGATGCGTGACATCTTTGTCCTGGAGGAGCCTGGTGGGGACATGGGCTGTTGCAGGAGGGGACCCACAGGTGCTGTGAAGCCTACGGGGGCTGTGGTGGGGTGGGTGGCCAGGCCAGGGGAGGACTCAGATGGACGTGACCTGTGAGTCGGTGCCAAGCTGGAAAGGGTGTCACGCATGGAGGGCGCAGCGTCCCAGGCTTCCAGGCACCTGCTGGAGGCTGGTGCCTTTGTTTGGACGTCTCTCTGTGAGGAAAGCCCTCGTCTTGGAAGGTCGAGGCCAGGTTTTGTAGGACTTGGATATTTGCATAGTTTCTTTTGGGAAGTGTGGACCTCTGCCCAGTGAGGGTGAGGGTTGCGAGGATTAAATGAGCTCACTCACAGGGGTCTCCCAGGACAGCCCTGGCGGAGGGTGGGGCTGTGTCGTTGTGAGCCTGGGGCGTCACCAAGGCCACTGTCACCCACCAGAGCAGACAGTGGCTTGGCCTTGGGGGTGACCACCACCTCCTCCTGCAGGAGGGACCCTCCTTGCAGGCCCCACGCGTGGTCTGTCCCACCCCGGTGGGCACCATGGCCGAGCTCGCAGTCCGGGCAAACGTCACGTGCACCCCCTTCGCAGCAGCTGGTGTGTGGCTGTGAGCGGGGGTGGGTGTGATTTGGAGGGGACGTGGTGTGAGGTGGCGGTTTGGCACTTGCTCACTGAGGCAGGCCCAAATGGGGCGGGGCGGGGAGGAGAGGGTGAGTGGGTGAAGGAGGCGCTCGCCGCCAGGCGTGCCTGGGCCCGGCCGTTCCGAGTTCGCTCCCGAAGGCCCTGGCAGTGCTGTCGCCCCGAAACTGTGTGCCGCTCAAGCTCGGGAAGGCACGGTCCTGCGTCTTTGGATGAAGGACGATGCCTTCTGGGCACCCCAAGGCCACGTGTAGGCGCCTCTCGTGGCGTGTCCGAGGCCATGGTTATTTAGTTGCCGGTACAGGTGGTGTTTTGTCCATCGGCTAAAGAGAATATTCCCTGTCAGGTCTGAAGCATTCTTTTTTTTTTTTTTTTTTGGGAGACAGAGTTTCACTTTGTTGCCCAGGCTAGAGTGAGTGCCATGGCGTTAGCCTAGCTCACAGCAACCTCAAACTCCTGGGTTCAAGCAATCCTACTGCCTCAGCCTCCCGAGTAGCTGGGACTACAGGCATGCACCACCATGCCCGGCTAATTTTTTCTATATATATTAGTTGTCCAATTAATTTCTTTCTATTTTTAGTAGAGACGGGGTCTCGCTCTAGCTCAGGCTGGTTTCGAACTCCTGACCTTGAGCGATCTACCCACCTTGGCCTCCCAGAGTGCTAGGATTACAGGTGTGAGCCACCGTGCCCGGCCCAGTCCTGAGATTTCTACACGCCTATTTTCTGGTTGTCCTTTAAAATTACCTATCTCCACAACTATAATTACACCACCTTGTAGCAGTTGTCTTATTTAATCTTCACATATAAAGAAGTTGTAATTGAGTAACTTGGCTAAGATGGGCAAGGATGGAACCTGTATCTGTCTGATGCCCATGCTCTTAACCATGGACTCCTTCCTCTTTCTGCCCTGCCCATTTTTCTATCTTCCTGTCCCTAAAGCTCATGTAATTTCCTCTAGGAAGTTTTCCTGATTACCACTTTCCTAGGACAATTCTTCCAAACTTCTTTTTGCTTATATTCTTGACTAAACTCTATCACTTCCCTACCCTTTCCCCCAAGTTGTCATGACTCATACAAGGTGACTGTACAACAGAGCCCTGCTAGGTCAGACAGGCAGCTCAGGGTGTCTGTGGGTCAGGTGAGGTAGGGGTCAGGGAAATGGATTGTAGTAAAGATTAGTAAAGCTTTGTTACTAAAGTTTTACTACGTTTAGTAAAAACTGCCTATCTTGCAAAATGTTCTGTAAGTTAACTTCTCAGATTACACAGGCCAGCAGTTTGTCTCTGACTAGAAGTTTGTTCAGTTTTACTGCGAATATTTTAGTTCAGCTCTGTTTGCTACCGTGTTTCCCCGAAAATAAGACCTACCCATAAAATAAGCCCCAGCAGGATTTCTAAGCATTTGCGCAATATAAGCCCTAGCCTGAAAATAAGACCTAGTGATGGGCGTGGCTACGCAGGCTATCTGCACAACCCATGTATTTCATCAAGGAGCGCTAAAGAAGATGGGCAGCCCCACCAACAAGGTCGGCTCCCCCTGTCAGGTCCTGTCCATTTTGTGTGTGCTGCAAGCTAAGGCTTTGAGGGGAAAATAACACATCCCCTGAAAATAAGCCCCAGGGTGTCTTCTTGAGGAAAAATAAATATAAGACCCTGTCTTATATTTATTTAAACACGGTATTATCTGCATCTACATGCATCCTCGCATGAAAGAGGAGGGTAAATTGAGTGTTAAGTACAGGGTAGGAATTTGAATAGTCATGGAGACTAGAATGCTAAGTATTCCTCTGCTGTTGCTTCTTAATTTTCAGTGTGAGTAGTCAGGGGAATTTATCTATAACACACAACCTTTTTTCAGACAATGTAGTTTTTGTAGTTAGGGCCTGCATTTTGAGTACCCTTTCCAAACCAAACAACAAACATTTGTGTGTTATTCCAGGGTATTTCTGCCTTTATTTCCCTAAGAATAAAGTGTTTTCTGGGATACTTCCCTCTGTTGAGGACTTTGGCTTGGTCTGTTGCCTACACCTCAAATAAGAATCTGTTTTATGCAAAGGCCCCAGGGGTAGTTTGTACTTGGAAAATCTTACAGGCCAGTACTTGGGAAACTGATAATTGCCATTTGAAATGTTTATCTGTTCTCTGTTCCATTCCCCCACATGCTCTGGGGCAGTTGCCAAGCTCAGGGTTACTCCTCTCAAATGATGTGACTCAAGCATTCTGAGTTCATGAAGTCAATCCCTGCAGAGACTACATTTTCCCCTCCTTGCCAAATTAATTAGTAGTTCCCTGGAATGAGCAGGAAGACTAACCCCAATCTTGAGAGACACCCAGGATATGCCGAGTATGTATGTATGTATGCAGCTTCTTGTTTTCCATTCACCTGTTCTGTCTGTGTAACTCTTACATCCCTCTGAAAGTGGAAGTCCTGTCTCTTCCCTTTCTATATCTCTAGTGCAGTATTCTTAATCTTTTTTGTGCCATGGACCCCTTCTCAGAATAATAGTCTTAAATTTATGAAATAAAATGCATGAAATTACAAGGGAAACCAATTCTGTTGGAATGTATTTATCAAAATAGCTGTAAAAATTGTGATAGAGTAGCATGTGCTGGTTTATTAACATGTTAACTAATAAGATCTAGAGGTAGGTCTTATAACTACCATAATTTCATAGTAGCAATGCATATCAATGATATTTCGAGTTATGTGAAATGAAAGCAAGTGAGTTCTATTGGTGACAGTCACAGATACTGCTGATGCTACTATGGTTATTTGCATTTATAAAATTGAAGGAAACACTACATTTCACTAATAGATTAGTGAAAATAATGATGTAATTTTTTTTCCCCATCCGTGTTCACAGGCCCCTTTGAGTCTATCCCTAAATAAATTGTGGCCCTCAGGTCACTGCTGCTCCAGCACCTTCACATAGCAGGCAGAGAAAATGTTTGCTGACTGACAGGTCTCTACTTTGAGATTTGCTGCCTTAGTTCTGCTCCATCAGCCTGTCCTTCTCTTTTGACTTTGTCCTGTCCTCATACCTCTAGGTATTGCCTTAACTTCCAACTTGGACCCTTGTTTCTATGTCTAAGCTGGTAGAGTTGGAGGGTGGAGATTGTTTTTCAGTACTCTGTTCTTTTGGCTTGAGGATGACTTATTTTGCAAAAACTGGCAGGAGGGAGCCCAGTTGTTTGTGGGGGAGGGACGAGACCCTTTTTCCCCAAACAGGAGGTGAAGGACCAGAGTTGACATTAAGGATGTTTTTGTACCGCGAAAGCATGTCTGGTATGTCAGTGCCCAACAGAGTGCTTTGCTTCCTGTGTTTGTAGGAAAGAAAAAGACTTAGGTTTCAAGTCTACTGCTAGTAATGGACAGGGTGTACATCTCTGGCTCTGGGAACTGGCTCAAGCCTCTTTCCTTTTTTTCCCCTCATCCAGGGCAAGCTGGCCTCATTTTTCCTGTCTAGGGTGGATTCCTTGATCCCTGAGCTCCAGCAGGTAAAGGGAAGGGAGGGAGGTGGAGAGCCTGGGGATCTGAGGCTGAAGCGGCTCTTACTGCTCCTTCTTAATGTTCTGTGTTACTGTCTTTGGACCATGTTCCTGCTTTCCTCCCTGCTAGCATACTTCAGCTTCTGCCTTTGTGTGCCCATCTGGGTCCTTCCACCTCATTGCCCCTCCTCATGTTTCCCTCAGAGCCCTCTTTGATCTCCATCTCTTTTGGGTGTTCGTGGGGTTGGGGGTTCTCTGGCTGGCCTAGATTCCTATCTGACCAGGTTTCTGCCCTTTTTCTGCAGTTGGCCTGTGAGTGTTATTCCAGGCTGCCCTCTCTAGGGGCTGGCTTTTCCCAGGGCCTGAAGCACACTGAGAGCTGGGAGCAGGAGCTGCATAGCCTGCTGGCCTCACTGCACAGCCTGCTGGGGGCCCTATACGAGGGAGCAGAGACCGGTAGGGGCCATGGCTGGTAGTCAGTGGGACAGTGGTTGGGGAGCTGGGCAGGAGGGGGCCCAGAGAGGTGGGGCAGTTGGTTTCTAGGCAGTTTGGATTAGAATATAGGCAAGTCATCCACCACAAATGAAAAAGGAGGGGATGAAGAAAAGACACAGAGAGTGTGCAAGGTGGTTTTGTTTCTGCCCAGCTCCTGTGCAGAACGAAGGCCCTGGAGTGGAGACACTGCTTTCCTCCTCAGAAGAAGGTGATACCCATGTTCTTCTCCGGCTTCGGCAGAGGTTTTCAGGACTAGCCCGCTGCCTGGGGCTGATGCTCAGGTGTGTGGGTGTGGGAGGGAGTGGGGCCTGGAGCAGTAGGGGCTGAGGTGGGAGTGTTGTCTCCATCATGAGGAGATGAGGTGCATGTGGAGTCACACGGGGAGCCTGCTCTGAGAGTCTCCCTGCTCTGATTCTCTTTAGCTCTGAATTTGGGGCTCCCGTGTCCGTTCCTGTGCAGGAAATCCTGGATCTCATCTGCCGAACCCTCAGCGTCAGTGGCAAGAATATTGTAAGCGGTGTTTGTCCTCTATTCACAGCCCTTGCTCAGGACCCTGGGCAACCAGGAAAGCACTGTGGGACCTGAAGTTGTCCCAAACAGCTCCCTGCTTTTGTCCAAATACCATTACTCCCTGTGTATCCCCAGCACATGTGCACGTTGTCACAGTGGATTTGCCCACTCGTATTGGGACCACTTGCAGCAAATTTTCCCTAGGGGAAGATGAATTTGGGGGTCAGCTGAGTCATTGCTGAGATGCCCAGCCAGCCCTCCCTTTCCCTCCATCCAGGGTCTATTTTAGAGGATGGGGGTTTGATTTTATTGGAAGAGCTGGGGTCAGAGGCTGGGTTCCTTACATGTGTGTACATATATGTATGTAGTCTGTCTGGAGTTCTGTCTCTCGCTTTCTTCCCCCACTCCTTATTTTTGCTGTGTTTTTCTCCAGAGCTTGCTTGGAGATGGTCCCCTGCGGTTGCTGCTGCTGCCCTCCATCCACCTTGAAGCCTTGGACCTGCTCTCTGCGCTCATCCTTGCGTAAGTGGGATTGGGCAGGATGTGGTGAAGGGATGGGACATGCTGGAAACGAGGGTCACCATTCTGTCTCTGCCCCCAGGTGTAGAGGCCGGCTCTTGCGCTTTGGGGTCTTGATCAGCCGCCTACTTCCCCAGGTCCTCAATGCCTGGAGCATTGGTAGGGATTCCCTCTCTCCAGGCCAGGAGAAGCCTTACAGGTGACCATCCAGGAAGGGAATAAAGAGAGGATGGGTTAGGGGATGCAGGTGGGCTGGGTGTTCTGGCATGTTGCCTCTCTATTATAACTTGCCTTCTTTGTTCACACCACAGCACCATTCGGACCAAGGTATATGCCGTATTAGAGCTGTGGGTGAAGGTTTGTGGGGCCTCGGCTGGAGTGCTTCAGGGAGGAGCCTCTGGAGAGGCCCTGCTCACCCACCTGCTCAGTGACATCTCCCCTCCAGCTGATGCCCTTAAGGTGAGTGAGGCCTTGGCTCCTTCCAGGACTCTGATCCTGTGCCCTTTGTCCAGATGTGCCTCCTCAGCAGACACTGCTTCCTGACTCTGTCTTGCCTTCCTGTTTGCCTGCGTAAGTGATTTATATTTCCCTTTGCCACCAGCTGCGCAGCCCCCGGGGGAGCCCTGATGGGGGTTTGCAAACTGGGAAGCCCAGTGCCCCCAAGAAGCTAAAGCTGGATGTAGGGGAGGCTATGGCGCCACCCAGCCACCGGAAAGGGGATAGCAATGCCAACAGCGACGTATGTGTAGCTGCACTGAGAGGTGGGTGAGGCCTCTGCCCTGGATTCCCGGGGCACTGGGATGGCCCCAAGTGATAGCCCAAAACCAGCTGGTGAAGGGGAGGGTGTATATAAAATGCAGAGCCAGCTTAGAGCCTACAGAGATGCCAGAAGAAGGAACAGAAGCAGCCATGCAGCTACTGTGGCTGCAGGTGGAATCTTGGGTCCTGCTATTAGACTAGAGGTTCTGGTAGTTGCCACCGCCCCTCCAAGGTCTCAGTTCTATCTCATTTATTCAACAGATAGTTTGCATATCCACTCTGTATGTCAGGTATAGTTCTAGCACTTGGGGAAAACAATGCCTGCCTCTGGAGCTTACATTCTCCCCAGGGCAGGCTGCATGGTGGAGCTTCCTGCTTCCAATGCAACTGCTCATCTATCAACAAAAGATACTGTGCAGTTAATGGTGACTTTCCTTTGGGTCCCATATATTTCACTGCCTGCCACCCCACCCCATATGAAGGGGAGAGCCAACTCTCCTCAGATATATAAATACACACTTATAACATTTTACCTATATTGTCTCATTTAAATACTGTCAGCAGCCCTATGTAGTAGAGGTGCTTTTATGATCCCCATTTTATGGTTGAGAAAGCAAACTTAGAGAAGTTAAATGACTTGCCCAAGATAGGCAGGCAGTGGCAGAACCAATGCTCACCTTGGGCTGTTTTCTTCAGAAGCCCTTGCTCTCAGTCCTGTTGGGAGCCTGCCTCTTACACACCCCTTTTCTTCCCCAGGCCTCAGCCGGACCATCCTCATGTGTGGGCCTCTCATCAAGGAGGAGACTCACAGGGTTAGTAGAGCCTGGTCCCCATGGAGAGTGGGGAGGGGGCTGCCACTCTGTACACATAAGGGTGTGTGCCCCAGAGGTGGCATTCAAACCTGGGAGTGTGCCCTAGAGAAGGGTTGGATAGTCTTGGCGATGTTTCTAGGTATGCTCTGTGTCCTTTTCAGAGACTGCATGATCTGGTCCTGCCCCTGGTCATGGGTGTCCAGCAGGGTGAAGCCCTGGGCAGCTCCCCGTACACCAGCTCCTGCTGCCGCCGTGAACTCTACCGCCTGCTGCTGGCACTGCTGCTGGCACCTGCTCCTCGCTGCCCACCTCCTCTTGCCTGTGCCCTGCAAGCTTTCTCCCTTGGCCAGCAAGAGGACAGCCTTGAGGTAACTGCTTACTGGGGTTGAGCCCCTCTTTAGTTCCTGGATTCTCTTGTTTCTCATGCTGGTGGGCTCTCTCTCTCTGGCCCCATGGGACCCTGTATTCCTGATGCTCACACTTGACCTTTCTTCTTTCCTCAGGTCTCCTCTTTTTGCTCAGAAGCCCTGGTGACCTGTGCTGCTCTCACCCACCCCCGGGTTCCTCCCCTGCAGTCCATGGGCCCCACCTGCCCTACACCTGCCCCAGTTCCCCCTCCTGAGGCCCCATCTCCCTTCAGGGCCACACCCTTCCATCCACCGGGCCCTATGCCCTCAGTAGGCCCCATGCCCTCAGTAGGCCCCATGCCCTCAGCAGGCCCCATGCCTTCAGCAGGCCCCATGCCCTCCGCAGGACCCATGCCCTCAACAGGCCCCGTGCCCCCAGCACGCCCTGGACCTCCAGCCACAGCCAACCACCTAGGCCTCCCTGTCCCAGGCTTAGTGTCTGTGCCCCCTCGGCTCCTTCCTGGCCCTGAGAACCACCGGGCAGGCTCAAATGAGGATCCCGTCCTTGCCCCTAGTGGGACTCCGCCACCTACTATACCGCCAGATGAAACTTTTGGGGGGAGAGTGCCCAGACCAGCCTTTGTCCACTATGATAAGGAGGAGGCCTCTGATGTGGAGATCTCCTTGGAAAGCGACTCTGATGACAGCGTGGTGATCGTGCCTGAGGGGCTGCCGCCCCTGCCACCCCCACCCCCCTCGGGCACCACACCTCCCCCTGTAGCCCCCGCTGGGCCACCAACAGCCTCTCCTCCTGTGCCAGCCAAGGAGGAGCCTGAGGAGCTTCCTGCAGCCCCGGGGCCTCTCCCACCACCCCCGCCTCCGCCTCCACCGGTTCCTGGTCCTGTGACACTCCCACCACCCCAGTTGGTCCCTGAAGGGACTCCAGGTGGGGGAGGACCCCCGGCCCTGGAAGAAGATTTGACAGTTATTAATATCAACAGCAGTGATGAGGAGGAAGAGGAAGAGGAAGAAGAAGAAGAGGAGGAGGAGGAAGAAGAGGAGGAAGAAGAAGACTTTGAGGAAGAGGAAGAGGATGAAGAGGAATATTTTGAAGAGGAAGAAGAAGAGGAAGAAGAGTTTGAGGAGGAATTTGAGGAAGAAGAAGGTGAGTTAGAGGAAGAAGAGGAGGAGGAGGAGGACGAGGAAGAAGAAGAGTTGGAAGAGGTAGAAGAGCTGGAGTTTGGCTCAGCAGGAGGAGAGGTAGAAGAAGGTGGACCTCCACCCCCAACCCTGCCTCCAGCTCTGCCCCCGCCGGAGTCCCCCAAGGTGCAGCCTGAGCCACAGCCAGAGCCAGAACCTGGGCTGCTGTTGGAAGTGGAGGATCCAGGACCAGAGGAGGAGCATGAGGCTGAGACAGCCCCCACCCTGGCTCTGGAAGTACTCCCCTCCCAGGGTGAGGTGGAGAGGGAAGGGGGAAGCCCTGCAGCAGGGCCCCCTCCTCAGGAGCTCGTTGAAGAAGAGCCTTCTGCTCCCCCAACCCTGCTGGAAGAGGGGACTGAGGGTGGGGCTGACAAGGTGCCACCCCCACCAGAGACACCTGCAGAAGAAGAGATGGAGACAGAGGCTGAGGCCACAGCTCTCCAGGAAAAGGTGAGAGGGTCAGGCATGGAGGGCACCTCTTGGGTGGAAGGGTGGTGCTGGTGAGAGAAGGGGAAGGGGTGTGGCCCAGCCTGACCCATTCTATGTATGTATGTGTGACCATTTTGAATCTTATATCTTTGTCCCTAAAAGGAACAGGATGACACAGCTGCTATGCTGGCCGATTTCATCGATTGTCCCCCTGATGACGAAAAGCCACCGCCTACCACGGAGCCTGACTCCTAGCCCTCTTCTGCACCCCCACTCCTTGTTTCCAATAAAGTTATGTCCCTAGATAGTGACTGTTGCTTCTGCCTTTTGCCACAACTGGGTCCGAGCCAGAAGCCCAAGTGTCTCTGGGGCTTTTCAGGGTATCCATAGTATTCCCCAAATGTCTCCTTAGCCACCCTGTTGTCTCCATTGTCCAGAGGAGGAACTGTTGACTTATAGGGGTAACGGACTGTCCTGTCGCTGAGCAAGGTAGTGTCAAAATTTTACAGTTCTTGCCTGGTGCTAAATGTGTGTGGGCTTGCATGTATGGTTAAGACTGCAAGGAGTTAGAAAACATAGCCCTGCTTTTGAGTTTGTGTTCCAGGGGTGGGAAATGTGTGGGGAATTTATAGGATTAAGTGTCCTAGTGAGGAAACCTGCGTAAACACAACATGCCCACATGCACGCGCGTATACACACACACACACACTCTGGAAGAACAGGCTGAGTGATTGCAATTGAAAATTAGAAAATCATGAAAAGGTATAGAGGGTTTAGTCATTGAATTCTGCAAAATCTGAACCTTGGGTATCCTAAATTAAAGGAGCCTCCAAAGTGGGTTTGGGGAATGAGCTCTGTTCCAGGGCTGGTCCTTCCAATGACAACACCCTGGCCCTCCCTAATACCTCCCTGGCAGGAATTTGATAAGCTCACCCCAGGCTTTCCTACATACTCCTGTGATCTTGACCTTTCTCGGCAAGTGTCTGGTTCATTTAAGCACTGATACTTATTATGGGCCTTGCTGGGGTGCATGTGTGAGCATGAACCTAGAGGTGTGTCTGTGAGGGTACCAACATTTATGGGCTTGAACTAGGGGCCCCATGTCTGTTGAATTACGAACATAAGTAAAGTGCCTTGGAAATGCAGAAAAGCCAGTCATTTCTCCCAACTTTGTACCCTAAAGAGCCTCTTTGAGGAGGTAGCATTTGAGCTAATTTTTGGAAAGTTAGTATTTTAAAAAGTTTCCCCCTCAACTTGTTATTTTGAAAAATTTCAAACCTACAGAAAAGTTGTGAGACTAGTATGATATATAACCTTTGCCCAGATTCACGAGTTGTTAGCATTTAGCCATGTTAGCTTTTATCCCTGTATCTACATGTAGATATGTGTCTATATGTACACATTATCTCTGTATTCTATACATCAGTACACTTTTTTTTTGAGACAGGGTCTCACTCTGTCACCCAGGCTAGAGTGCAGTGACATCATCATAGCTCACTGCAACCTCAAACTGCTGGGTTCAAGCGATCTTCCTTCAGCCTCCTGAGTGGCTGGGACTACAGGCCGGAGCCATCACACCTGGCTAATTTTTCTATTTTTAGTAGAGATGGGAGTCTCATTCAGGTTGGTCTCAAACTCCTGACCTCAAGTGATCCTCCCTCCTCAGCCTCCCAAATTGTTAGGATTACAGGCATGAGCTATAAATGTCTTATAGCTGTTTGTTTATTTTTTTCTCTGAGTCAAGTTCAAGAGAAGTTTTTTTTAGGTGGAGAGGCCTTAAGACTTAAGGATCCCTGTGAATTCAAGGGTACAGAAGTGTGAGAACTGCAATAGTGATTTTTCAAAAAGAGAAAGAACCTGATTTCTGGAAACTATAAGGTGAAGTTGGCCTTGACCCCGAGGAAGAAGACAGAACAGAAATTTTTCTAATTTAAATGGTATTCTGAATTGATAATATGTTCACATGGTACAAAAGGTTGGTTGGAAAGTCATCTCACCCGTTTTCTACACCCAGATTTTCTACCTAGAGCAGTCAGTATGATCAGTTTTTGTATATTCTTCCAAGATTGTATGCATATATGTATGAAATTTCTTCCTTTTATACACAACGTTAGTATATTATCACTTAAGAGAAATCTCTTAATTTCACTGTTATGGGGATTTTTAAATTGAGTACCAATTATGTATTAGGCACTGTCTTAATATATATATATTTGAAATAATTATAGCTCCATAGGTGGTTGCAAAGATGGTACTGAGAAAGAGGATGACAAAGTACCGTTTACCCAGTTTCCTCCATGGTTACATCTTAGGTGATTATTGTGCAATATCAAAACCAGGAATTTGCTCTGGGTAGTGATAGGCACAGTTTTACAAGCTGGAGATAGAGAGAGCAGTGAACAAAACAAGTCAGAAATTCCTGCCCTGCTATCATGGGATTTATATTCTAAATGTGTGTGGGATGGAGGTAAATGATAAACAAGATCAATTAGTATGTTGGATGGTAAGGAGTGTAATGGGAAAATAAAGCAAGGAAAGGGAGATATCCATGTAGGTGTGTTTTTCAAC
>CAUYPO010072811.1:0-66337 GCA_963574435.1 Cheirogaleus major
TGGGACTGCAAACTAGTTCAGCCTCTGTGGAAAGCAATATGGAGATACCTTAAAGCGATACAAGTAGATCTACCATTTGATCCAGCAATCCCATTACTGGGCATATACCCAAAAGAACAAAGGACAATCTACAAAAAAGATACCTGCACTCGAATGTTTATAGCAGCACAGTTCACAATTGCAAAGTTGTGGAAACAACCTAGGTGCCCATCAATACATGAGTGGATCAACAAAATCTGGTATATGTATACCATGGAGTACTATTCTGCTTTAAGAAACAATGGTGATATAGCACCTCTTGTATACTCCTGGATACAGCTGGAACCCATACTACTAAGTGAAGTATCTCAAAAATGGAAAAACAAGCACCACATGTACTCACCAGCAAATTGGTATTAATAAAAGAGCTATTTCTATATGTTGGGAAATACTTAGGAATAAACAAGGGAGGTTGAGGCTCCCCAGGACCAGCAACAGTGAGAAGCTACCAGCACATCTAATGTTGACGGGACAAAGGGAACTTAATGATATATAAACCAGTGAGACTTTGAGACACGGAGGAAGAGCTGCCTGGAAGAAGTCCTGAGCGTTGCAGGTACTGTCCAAAGACAAGAACATTGAGGAAAGACATATCCCAGCTTCTCTCCTCCCACACTCCAGTCTCCTACCATGGCTTCCCTTGGACAAACCCAACTGGAAATACGAGAGTAAGGGAGGTGGAGTGATGTAGTCTTCAGCCGGGGAGATCACAGGGCAGGGCCAAGAAGTGCAGAAATAAATAGGATGGAGGTAACTGGGAAATCAGGGTCATGTGGACCTTACCAACGAGTGGAGTAAACAGTTAAAAAAAAGTACGCTAAAACAATGCAATATAAAACAATATGATTTGGATAAAAAATAAGCACAATAAGGACAACATGGAGGTAAAGAGGACAGAAAGTTATTTTTAAGAAAGGAGAGATTGTTTTAGGATATTAGGGAAAAAATCTTGACAAATTTGTGTCAATTTAATAGAGAGAAGGGATACTTACTTTGAATTTTTTTATTTTGGAGTATTTGATATGCAAAAGGAATGTATGTTACATATTCAAGTTATGAACATAAAAAGGATAGTAAAAACACAAATATTATCAATGCCATTCATCATTCTTCCCTCCTTCCTCACTCTGTACCAATAGGGCCCACCAAACAGTTTAATTTTTAATCACACCTTTGCTTTTTTTTAAAAAAAAGTGTTTATCTTATATTTATTCTTTTTTGTCTTGTTTTATTCACTCAATGTTATCATTATTATTATTATTATCATTATTATTATTATTTAAAAAGATAGGATCTCACTGTTGCCCAGGCCAGAGTGCAGTGGTGCGATCATAACTCACTGCAGCCTCAAACGCCTGAGCTCAAGCAATCTTCCTGCCTCAGCCTCCTGAGTGACTGGGACTACAGGCATGGCTACTGCACCTGGCTCAATATTACTTCTTAATATTCACCCATGTTGATGCACATTGTTGTAGTTCATCTTCACTGCTGAATAGATGTTCCAATTTATGAATATTCTACAATTTTTATTCATCCATTTTCCTAAAGACAATGTGTTTTGCCAATTTGTTGCTATTATGATGCTGATACAAATATTCCTATACCTATATTTTCAATATATGAACAAGTCTTTGTGTTACATAATATATGCAGGAGTAGAATTGCTGAGTTATGAAGCATGTACATGTTCAGCTTTACAAAATAGTGCCAACACGTTCAAAGTGGTTGTACCTTGTGTGCACCTCACCAGCCCCATTTAAGAGTCTCCCTTGATTAGTACATTTGCCATTATTACATATCGTCAGAGTTTGTATATTTCTCAATAGATAAGGTGTGTGATGGTAATTCATTATGCTTTTAAATTGCACTACCAAAATGACGTTTATTATTGTTTTATATAATTAATGCCTATTGTGTTTCCCCATCTGTGAAATACCTGTTCATATCTTTTGTACATTTTTCTATTGGATTGTTTAAATTTCCCTATAAAATGCAAATCAAAACCACCGTGAGATATCACCTAACTCCTGTGAGAATGGCCTTTATCAAAAGGTCCTAAAACAACAAATGCTGGCTTGGATGTGGAGAGACAGGAACACTCTTACACTACTGGTGAGACTCCAAATTGTATAACCCCTGTGGAAAGTAATTTGGGGATATCTCAAAGAACTAAAAATAGAAATACCATTTGATCCAACAATCCCACTGCTAGGCATCTACTCAAAGGAAAAAAAGACATTCTGTAATAAAGACATCTGCACTTGAATGTTTATGGCAGCACAATTCACAATTGCAAAGATGTGGAAACAACCCAAGTGCCCATCAGTACATGACTGGATTAATAAAATGTGGTATATGTATACTATGGAATACTACTCAACTACAAAAAAGACTGGTGACGTAGCACCTCTTTATATTACCCTGGATAGAGCTGGAGCCCATCCTTCGAAGTGAAGTATCATAAGAATGGAAAAACAAGCATCACATGTACTCTCCATCAAATTGATACTAACTTATCAACACTTAGGTGTTGAATTAATGCATGTAACAAATGTTTGGTAATGGATAACTACTAAGTAAAAGTTTTTTTTATTTGTATAAATTTATAGAGTACAAGTGTAACTTTGTTATATACATAGATTGCATAGTGATGAAGTCAGGGCTTTTAAGATACCCATTACCCAAATAATATACATTTTATGCATTAAGTAATTTCTTATCATCTACTCCCTCCAACTCACCTCCCCTTCTGAGTCTCCATTGTCCATCACTGCAAACTTCATGTTCACGTGTACACATTATTTAGCTTCAACTTTTTTTTATTTCAGCATATTACGGGGGTGCAAATGTTCAGGTTATGTATATTGCCCATGCACCCCTCTCCCCTCGAGTCAGAGATTCAAGCATGACCATCCCCCAGATGGTGCACATCATACTCATTATGTATGTATATGCCCCTCCCCTCCTCCCTCCCATCTGCCTGACACCCAATAAAGGTTATTCCTATATGTCCACTTAGGTGTTGATCTATTAATACCAATTTGCTGGGGAGTACATGTGGTGCCTGTTTTTCCATTCTTGAGATACTTCACTTAGTAGAATGGGTTCTAGCTCTATCCAGGAAAATACAAGATGTGTTATATAACCATTGTTTCTTAGTGCTGAATAGTACTCCATGGTATACATATACCACATTTTATTAATCCACTCATATATTGATGGGCACTTGGGTTGTTTCCACTACTTTGCAATTGTGAATTGTGCTGCTATAAACATTCGAGTGCATATGTCTTTTTTATAGACTGTCTTTTGTACTTTTGGGTAGATACCCAGCAATGAGATTGCTGGATTAAATGGTAGATCTACTTGTATCTCTTTGAGATATCTCCATATTGCTTTCCACAGAGGCTGAACTGGTTTGCAATCCCACCAGCAGTGTAGGAGTGTTCCTATCTCTCCACATCCACACCAACATTTATTGTTTTGGGACTTTTTGATAAAGGCCATTCTCACTGGAGATATGTGATATCTCATTGCAGTTTTGATTTGCATTTCCCTGATGATTAGAGATGTTGAGCATTTTTTCATATGTTGATTTTTTTAATGATTATCTTGATAGCTTTACCTACCCTTAAACCTCTGTTTATTGAGTTAGCACCTTAAACAGTATTCATTGATTCTTTACTATGAAAGATGAGATTAGGACAGTAACCCCTCTCACCTCTTCTACCTTCCTTCCACCACCCAATTTTATAGTCAGTTATAATCACTTAGTTCTTTCAATGATTCCCTTCATCCTTTTAAATAATATATGCCTGTCATTTACTTTATCTCCTTATCTGCTTTAAACAATATCTCAGTCTGCAGCAGTAAAAGATAAGAAAATCAAATGCTCATACTGTCTGTCCTTCCTTCCCCTTCTCTCCAAATTTTTGTTAAATTACATTATTATTTTTATGTTATTATGAATTACAATGTTCTTTTCAGTATCTAAAATTACTACGGTGATTTAGCTTTGGTTCTATGGTTGAAGAGATTCAGCATCTATCTGTTCACTTAGTCTCACATTCTCTGTTGATCTCTTGGGAGACTCACTTTTACCATTAAGTAGTTTAGCTCACTTCTTTGGGCTTATCTCACTGACTTCTTGCATTCTTAAACTTACATATGTTTGTCACTTTTATATATGAACAACAACTTGATTGGGTATAAAAATTTCCTATTTTCTTCCCCAAGTAACATTGTAGAGATCCTTTAATTATTTTCTAGCATTGAATGTTGCTGTGATAAATTCTTGAGGGCAGCCTGACTTTTTCGTCTATACAGAGTAGTTGAATTTTTGCCTGGATGCTCAGTGGATACTTTCTTTACCTAGGAGTGTCTTGATTATTCTTAATCAACTTTTCCTAAGACCCAGTGTACCTTTTTAATCTTTAGATTCAGGATTGTACTTCAAGAACATTTTTTTCTATTGTATCTCTCTATATTTTTTTCTGTTTCACTTGGTCTTTTATTATTGAACACCAGTTGCATATATGTTAAATTTTCTTTACCACTATAGATCATTTTAAACTCTTCCATCATTTCAATTAAATTTTTCTTAATTTCTTAATTTTTCAAGTTTTCCCTCCATGTTCCTCACTATGGTTTTGGCAGTGTCTGCTCTCCTTTTTAGTGCTTCCAGTTTGAATTTTATTAATATTTCCTTAGTGATTTTATTTTTCTACCATTTCTTTCCTGAGTTCTACTGGCTCAATTTCATCTTTTTCTTCTACTTGGTCTGTCTTTGCACTTTTATTTTAGAACATGTTATATTTAATTACTTTGCTATCATGGAAATGGATCAGTCAATGATTTTCACTGGTCTAGTTTTTCTAGTATGTACTTTTTGCCTGGTTTTCATTATCCAGTTTCCTTTTTCTTTCTTGCAGTATCTTTTTCATGAGTCATATGCCGGTTTCTTTTTATTATTGTTCCTTTTTGAATAAACCCTCTTTTTGGAGTGAGCTAATTACAAAGTCAGTTTGGAGTTTGACTATTGTTTGCCCAGGACTTTCTTACCAATACTCTGCCCTAAGATTATAACAATGCCCCTGATGTGTGTACATTTTGACATGAATTATGTTGAGGGTCTGTGTGGTATAGGTCCTGGGAATGGGGATTTAGCATTTTCTCTCTTCAGTGGAACCAAATGATTTGCCAAAATGGCAGAGCTCCTTGCTGTCTAATTTCTCATCTCATTGCTACTATACTGACAGCCTGCATCTTACAGACATGAGTGGTCTGCACATTTCATCATTCAGTACCATTTATTTTGCCATTCTTCAGTTTTAGAAGGGACCCAGGGACCTACCATTAGTGCTTTGGCACGCACAGCCCTGCACATTCCAAGAAAGGACACTTGGGGTGTGGACTGCAAGATGCCAAATACTGAGGGTCGTCAAAGACTCACACATCAGCACTCTAGTTCTTCCCTAAACCAGGTCCTATCACATTTGGTTGTCACTTTTCTAACTCTGTCAAAAATGGAGGGTTTTTTTGTTTTGTTTTGTTTTGTTTTGTTTCCTGTCTTGGTGTTTTAATTGGTTTCAGGGAGAAAACCAAGACAGATAGGCCTTTGTGCTACCATCTTTGGCTAAATATAGATGTTTAAATAATCAATTTTCCTTCCTATCAGATTCAAATGTATATGGACTGTGAATTAAATACTCTTTGGGGATTCCATTTTTCTGCAGGTGTTTTGTTTTACTGCATTTTACCTACTAAGCGGCATTATCGCTGTGCTCTGATTGCCCTCAGACATGGTGCAGATGTCAACAATTATTCCTATGAAGGAAAACCAGTATTTCTTCGAGCTTGTGAAGAAGCACACGATATCAAGAACCTGTGCATGACATTCTTGGAAAAAGGAGCCAATCCCAATGCTCTGAACGCAGTATGATTATTCCTGTGATTATAAATATTTCTTTTTTCAATTACAGAGTAATTACATAATTTTTGCATTTTAATATGGTAACATTTGTCCTGTTAGCTTATAGAATGTTCATTTTGACTCAGAATGCTTGAAGATGGTATACTTTCATTGTCTTTATATAGTCATGATTCTATAGTCTATTTCCTAATGATGTTTGGAAAATTGGTATTTATTATATATAATGTCAAAACAAAGTATTATTATAGGAAATAGTAAAAAAGGTATCAGTGATGCCTAATAAAAATTTTTCTTCTTGAAAAGAAAATACATAGTTCTCCTGTTTCTCTGATTCATTTTGTTCTCTCTCCTAATTTTATTGAGTTTTCTTTTCTTGTAATTGTCCTTTCTACACACTACACATAGATTTTCTTCTCATTAGTGAACACCTATGACTTAATTTTATATTGTTTTTATATTCTTTCCCTTTTTCTCCACCTTTGCTCTGCTTTCTTTGCAAGAAATGCATTTTTTAACATGATATTCTCACAGTGGCATGCAGCTTGACCTTGACTCTGTACTTGTTTAACTATTGTTCCTCTTTGTTACATAAAACTAAGAAAAATGTAGAGAACTAAACTTGTAAGTGTAAAGCTAAGGTCAAATGGATTCATTCTATATTTATACTGAATATCTTACTTAATATGCAGGTATAAATAGCATTTGATCTGTTTCACGTCCAGGCCACAGGCCGCACGGCTTTAATGGAAGCATCAAGAGAAGGGGTGTTGGAACTAGTTCGAGGCATATTGGAAAGAGGAGGTGAAGTGAATACATTTGACAATGACAGACATCATGCTGCTCATTTTGCTGCTAAAGGAGGCTTTTTTGATGTAATAATCTGCTCTGTGCTTTAAAATTTGTTGCTAATACCTTTCTCTCCTTTTCCCCAAATTTTTATATATCAAGTAGATTACACTAAGGCAGATTTTTTTTCTGAGTTACCTGTGTTGTTTTCATCTTGGTTTTGCCCAATAATTCTAAAATTTTATCTTAAAAAACATATTCAAGCTCTTTATTTAGCTTCATGTGTTTGCTAATTTATTTATTTAATATTACTAATAATACTTTTCTGTATACTGAACTATGACAATTGAAAATTTCTACCAACTGAGACTATCCTATTTTCTGCCTTCATCATGTATTATTAAAATATTCTAAATATGATATGGTTTAATTGTGAGGAGAGCAATGCCCTCATACTCTTATCTCTATGATGTTTCTGTATATCTAATAATATGCCTGAATTTTAAATATTAAATTTTAAACTTTAAATATTCTGATTATCTGGACATATCAGCAAAGAATATCTCATAGAGTGACATTGCAAAAACAAAATAGGAGTTAATACTATCCTATTTTTCAAAATTTTGAATTTCCTCTAAAATTTCTTTACTCAATTTTCTTTGAGTTTTAACGTGATTATTTTTATTTTTGTCACTGACTCTCTTCCCGGCAATGAAAGTATACATGACAATAGAAACCACATCTGGTAAAGAATTTGCTCTTCTGATGTTATTTAACATTCTCTGATGCTTTCTTAAATTGCCTACCCTAACCAAAATGGTAGTGTCTCAGCTGAGTATAGAGTTTTTTTATATTCTAGATCAATACTGTTTAATAGAACTTTTGGTGATAATAGAAATGTTCTACATTTGTGTTGTACAATACAACACAATACAGTAACCATATGTGGCTTTTGAGTACTTTAAATGTGGCTAGTGAAACAAAGGAACTAAACTTTTAATTTTTAAAATTTATTTCAATTTGAATTTTTGATAGCCACATGTGGCTAATGGATAATATACTGGATAGCACAGATCTAGGTGCCAGTCTTCATTCAGTAAATGCATATTCCTATTCCTCTACAATATCCACTATTTATTTTGCAGATATTGAAGCTTCTTTTTGCCTACAATGGAGACATGGGTCTGATTGCAATGAATGGGAACACACCACTTCACTATGCTGCCATGGGTGGTTTTGCAGATTGCTGTAAATATATAGCTCAGCGAGGTAAAATTGTCTAGCAGCTTTGTGCTTAAAGTATTTATGATTCGCCTATGTCACAGATAAGCAGAGAATTTGAGCCTGTTACTTGTCAGTTGCTTACTTTTTCCTATAGTCAAACCTCATTCATATGTAGAAAGAAAATTGAAATTTTTTTCTGACACTACATTCTATTAAATCATGAATCTGGGCTTAAAAGTGATGAAAATCTATTTCTCTAAATTTTTTAGGTTATTATTAAAAATTTGTTCATGAGTCAACTAATTACTAAAATGCTTATAGTTAATTAAATTCCTTATTTAAAAAAATGCCAACATCAACCCTAGAAAAGGACAAACACTGAAAACCATTTGCTTTACTTTGCATTTTTAATTATTTATTTTTTAAAAATACTCATGTACAAAGGTAACTTTTCTGGATAATTTGAAATTATTGGGGGAAATATATTGGGGAAAAACATGAAATATAATGAAAATTTCCATGGAAAATTTGAAATATATGCATTATTTATTATTTTAGATTTTATTATAGCTTTTTAATAACTATTAACTTAGAAATATAAACTGTATTATATATAGCTTAATGAGTTCCTTAAAACGAAAATATTAGCTAATTAAGTTTAACGATGGAGATCAATTTGTTATTAATTACATGCTAATTAAATGTACATTAAAACTTTTTTCACTCTTTGTTAGAGATGGAACTTCATTTTGCTAAACTTTATATGTTTTTCCCAGTTTATGGGAAATAGGCAAAAACTTGGAAGTCCAACAATTCTATAATAGAGCAGAGAAAGTGTTTTGTTTTTCTGTCTTCCACACAGGCACAGATTTTTAGAAGTCACTAAAACCTAAGTATCCCATACTGTAACCATTAATATTATAATAAGGCTAACATGCCCACATAACAAATAGTGTAATAACTGATCCATTTTCAGTTTTATAAATTTATATTTTTCCATCCCCCAAATATAATAAAGCCATTTAACAAATGAAGAAAGAAAAATATATCAAATTCAAATTTAAATTTTTGCTTTCTCAAACGGTCTTATTGGTCTTGTTTACTAGTCTGTCACTAGCAGCAGTTTATTCTAGTATTTCATTTTTAACATTATGCATTTCTAAAAACTAAAGATCTGCCCAAGTTCAGACAAGCTTCTTCAACTTTAACATGTTGACATATCTTATTGGGACAAAATTAGCACGCATATACTCTATCATTTATGTGTTACTGGGATAAAATCACAGAAAGCACTTTGGGAAGCAAAGGGCCAGAGCTTGAGTTATACAAAAAGTCCTTGGCAATGATGCAGAAAAGAATCCAATTTCCTGGAAGAATCGTAAGACTGTATTTCTAAAGCAAATGTCTGAAAATGCACTGAGTTCTGTAGCATGTTAGGAAGTACAACCATGTCACCGGATCCTACGTGGATGACCCAGTTTCACAGCAGAAGTGTTATCAGTTACATTTTCACCTTTAGAATCTTAGCTCTAAAGCAATCAGAGCAGCAAGAAACCATTAGCGATGAAATGCTCCTTTCTGAATAAACTCCCTGGGTTTAGCCTCTTCATATATAAGTGTAAGGCACTTGTGCTGGCTAGATTCTTTTCCCACATTTCCTCCCAATGCTTCTTTTGGCTGCTGGGCCTACAACTTCCTGTGAGCAGTGTGGGAGCCACATCCAAGGGCGGAGAGGGGAGTTGCCTTTGGCTCTCTGAGTTCTGCAGCACCAACCAGCTGAAAGCTGAGCATCGTTACCACGGAGAAACATCAATCACAAAGAGAGTTAATGGATCTTTACTTACTAATCATAAAGGAGGAGACAAAAGAGTCCAGTCAAAAGGAGAGGAAAATTGCCTTTAGATCTTTGAGCTGGGATGTTGGAGTCTTTTATCTACATAAAAGTTTCTAAATAGGAGGAAACTGGAAGCAGCAGAGGGTGAGCTGGAGCAGGTTTAAAATCCTTTGATCCTTAGAGCTGGGTGAACATAGGATTGGCCCTAGAGGTGGTAGATAAAACCCTCAGACACCCTGAGTAAGCAAAATAGCTAAGTAAAAACAGTGCACTAGAAATTAGTATGGAATTGCACCATGGAATTACTATGCTATGGAATAATATTGCAGAGACCACTGGCAGGGTTCCTGTCCCAATAAGTTACTGTTCCTTAAACTGTCCAATAGAGAAATTTTAGAATCTTTTTTATCCCAATATGCTTTTTGAGTTTTTTGATCACTAGTAAAATTATAAGCTTTAGTTTTAAAATTTAATTTTGACAATACCAAAGAAAGTATTAATCTCAAAAAAAAAAAACAAAACCAAAACAGAGTCTGACTTCTTCATCCCCCAGTCCGTGCGCACCGCACCTATTACGTGTGTATATACCCATCCCCTCCCCCTCCTCCCATCTGCCCAACAACACCCGATGAATGTTATTACTATATATGCACTTAAGTGTTGATAAGTCTGACTTATTTATACATATCATGGGTTTTTAATGTCTCAAGACACCTGTTACAGGCAACACGGCCTTTTTGGTAGCACTAAATAGATTTCCAGGTAGGTTCAGAAAAGCTTATTTTGTTGCTGAGTATTTACAAATAATGTTGGTCTCATCATTTTGTTAAGTAAGTGACCAAAAAGGAAAATAGATTTTAATGTTTAATTTGTGCACAGATATCATACTGGAATTTTATGATTTGGTTCACAAATTACTTTTCACTCTGTGAAGGTTTTCCTTGTGACTTTATCATAAAAACAGCAGATTAGTATAAATTACATTAATTTAATGGAGAATACAGATAAAATATAGTTTTAGGTTGTACACAGATTTCTAGTCTAAATCATTTGAGAAGAAGCAGGTATTCTGAGCTTATAAGGTCCTAGGTAAGAAGTTTGAATATAGGTTCTTTCCAAATTCAAGTGTATTCTTGCTCTCTCCCTATGGGCATGAAGTCTCCTTAACAAGTAAACCAATATGGTATGTGTTTCAAATATCTATAATTTATCTGAATAAATCTTATTTATTAATCTATATTTATAATTAGATTAAAATTTATAAATATAAATAGATTAAAATTTATATACGTCCTAATCCTGTTGTAAATTATAAATTTATCTCCCACAAAATTCACTGAAGTGAAGCTCACAGAAAAAAAAAATCCCAACTTAATTTTGTAATTATAATAACCAAATATGCTCATCTCTATAAACATATAAGTTTGGGATGCACTTTTTTTTAATTTCAGCATATTATGGGGGTACAAATGTTTAGGTTACGTATATTGCCCTTGCCCCACCCGAATCAGACCTTCAAGCGTGTCCATCCCCCAGTCTGTGTGCACCGCACCTATTACATGTGTATATACCCATCCACTCCTCCCCCCTCCCATCTGCCCAACACCCAATGAATGTTATCATTTTTTGTGTACTTAAGTGTTGATCAGTTAAAACCAATTTGATGGTGAGTACATGTGGTGCTTGTTTTTCCATAATTGGGATAGTTTACTTAGTAGAATGGGTTCAAGCTCTATCCAGGATAGTACAAGAGGTGCTAGGTCACCATTGTTTTTTGTGGCTGAATAGTATTCCATGGTATACATACACTACATTTTATTAACCTACTCATGTATGGATGGGCACTTGGGTTGTTCCCACATCTTTGCAATTGTGAATCATGCTGCTATAAACATTAGAGGGCAGATATCTTTTTTTATAGAATGTCTTTTGTTCTTTTGGGTAGATGCTCAGTAATGGGATTGCCAGATCAAATGGTAGTTCTACTTGTATCTCTTTGAGGTATCTCCATATTGTTTTCCACAGAGGTTGCACTAGTTGGGATGCACTTTTGATTAATCATTTGAAGTTAAGAAAACAGTTTGATGAATGTCATTTGTATGGCCATGCCAATGCCTTGGCACCATTCCTAATAATGATGCTTCATGTTTTAGGATGTGATCTGAAATGGAGGAATTTAGACCATAAAACGCCCAGGGCTGTGGCCAAGGATGGCGGCTTCAAAGCAGCAAGCAAAGAAATACGCCGAGCAGAGAGAATCGCCGCTAAACTGGCCAAGCCAGGAGTTAAAAATCCCAATCCGCTCTGGGCCCTTAGACTACATGACTGGTCTGCAGAACATGAGACTCCCCTCCGTGAAACCTTTGCGCTTGTGGACAGGGGCGATGGGACTGTCACCAAGGAGGACTTTGTGATGACGCTGGAGGAGAGACAAGATTTTGCAAACTCGGAAAAGCTGATGGCCATAGCTCAACTTCATGAAAAAACCCGGGGAGCAGGGGTCAACGTGAATGATTTCTTTAAAGGAATCAGATACTTAAGCAAGGCTTTCGTATTGGGATCTTATGGGACTAAGAAAAGGGGAAAAGGGATGGGCAAAAAGGGAAGGAAAGGCAAGTTTGTTTTACCACTCCCGATCTGTGTCATTCCTGAGCAGGCGTTTCCACGCCGGGAAGACGGTGGGCCGCCCTATTACATGATAGAGATCTATCAGAATGTCACTGACAGCAGTCGGTTTAATAGAGATCATCCACCAGAACATCCCATTCAGGATGACTCTGCCTGGTACATTGATGATCCAGGGAAAGCATATGGAAATATTAATTTCATCACCAAGGCGGGCGATCTGGCTTCTCTGAAAAAGGCATTTGAATCAGGAATACCTGTCGATATGAAGGATAATTACTACAAAACACCACTAATGATGGCATGTGCAAGTGGAAACATAGATGTGGTCAAGTTTCTTCTTGAAAAAGGGTATGTGCTTGGATTGAGTGAGGTTTGAATTTTCATGAGACTTCATATTTCGAGGAAGGGAAAAGAAGCCTTTGAAGAAACATTCAGCTCCAGCCAGAGTTTTAGTAGCATAGGAAAGTGCTTGATCGCTGACATCGACAATAAATAGATCTTGCATGGGAAACGAGGCTAATGGGAACACAGAATTGTGTGTGCACAAAGATGGTTTCCAATAACAATTATGCAGACAGTGAAGGCCAAAAAGTTTTCACTCTGGGGGTAGAAAGAGTCTTCTGATTGGGTATCATTGGCCTCCTGTCAATGGCAGGACAATTCAGTTTGATCGCAGAGCTTTACCTAGACGGTATGGAGTCACTTTCTAATCCACCTCTTTTATTGTATGGCGATCTCAACAACTTCAAACAAGTGGGATGGTGGCCTTAATTACTAAGGACATGTTTTGGTCCCTCTAAAACTCAATGTCCCCCTCCCAAGAGGGCAGCCTTTTCCTTGGTTCACTTACAAATATCTTTAAAATATCAAAACATGGCATTTTTTAGATAACTTTTTAAACTACAACAGTCTCTCAGGTTTAATTCCTTCTTCTTCTTCCATATTTGTATAACCTGAGTAAGTTTCTTAACATTTTTGTGCCTCAGTTTTCTCATTTACATAATGGGTCTCTAACGGGACTTATCTCACAGAACTTTTTGAAGATTAAACAAATTAAAATATGTAAAGCACTTAGTGCAGTAATTGCACACTTGAGAAAAGATGTTAATGTTATTATTTCTATAGTGTTTAATGTCAAAGAAATACTTACATTTGTATATTATAAAGAAGAGTATAAAGCAACTAATGAAAATTTGAACTTTTGGACAGTGAGTTTCTAAAAAGGACCAAAACTTCAAATAATACATTATAATGCTTAGAATTTATAATGAAGGTTCATTTAAAAATTCATAACATGCAGAGAAAGTAGACACAAAATGGGATAATTTAACTTTAACATTTCCTGTTGGCTTTTACCTTCATTGGATCTAGTTTTATAATTTTCTTTGATTTTAACCTTGCAAAATCATAATCCCTAAGATGCCTTTTCAAACTAAACAAAATGAATATATGAGGTCTATCTGGAAAGTATCCAGCCATTGTTAATATAATGAAAACATATTACATGGCTGGATACTTTCTGGACAGGCCTTGTGTACATAATGTTATGACTGTCAAATAATGCAGAAGAAAAATATTTGAAGAAAAATTTAAAGATATTTTAAAGAAAGCAGCATTTAATTTTACTCAGAGCTCCCCTGGGTTACAATTTAACAACTTGATAAAACTGTATGAAATTTTACGTTGCATTTTTAGCTTCCCGTGCTTAAAACAACCAGTATTTTTAGTTTGGGCATCTGTTTCATTTTACAGGGCTAACGTTAATGCAACAGATAATTTTCTGTGGACTCCACTTCATTATGCATGCCATGCAGGCCAACAAGATATTGTTGAGCTTCTTGTTAAATCTGGAGCTTTAATTGATGCAGTTTCAATCAACAACTCAACTCCTTTAAGTAGAGCCATTGAAAGCTGTAGGCTGGATACTGTAAAATACCTACTTGATATTGGTGCTAAATTCCAGCTGGAAAATAGAAAAGGTATGTGTTGATATTACTGATGGTTAGGGTTAGAAAGGAAGAATTTATGTTACAGTCTATATCCCTTCTGATGCTATTCTTATAGGACCACATTTTCCCCTGGGTGACTGGTGCAAACCTAAGCCTGAGTTAAATGTTATGGAAGTTTATCTTATACCCAGTGCTTCTCAAATCATTGGTGTTGAAGGGCCAGTGCTTTATTAATATGTTTGCAATCTGTCACGGTCTCAGATTCTTTGGTAAAATACAATAAAAATGATTTACTACAAAAATGAAACTAAAATAAACTCCACAATACAAGACCAAACTTTTTTTCAATCGTTAGCATCAATTGACAGAAAATTCTTCTATTAAGTTGCTATAAAATTTCTAAACACTTTCTGTAATTACTGCCTTGTGGATCACTAATCTTTAGTATGTAGACTTATACCAGTTTGCAGATCACACCTTGAGTTATCACACTGTTATAACTGTTAATTCCTAATAATTGGCATACTCCACAGACTTTATAGATTTTGGATTTCTCTTAAAGCTGGACAAAGTAATTCTTGAATTGACGCTTCCTTGACTCTAGGAAGTAAACATCTGGCCTACTTTATGTCATAAATACCACACATGAAGGAAAAAATAATCATTTGAATAAATATTTGAGCTCCTTTATTTGGAGGTATCATTTTCCTCTAGTGGAACCCATTGCTTCCTTTGGCTATGAGTGAGCATTAATAATACCTCTGGCTGAGTCAGACTGCCTCTGAGTCCCAGGTAGTATTGTATCAGTCCTGCCCAATGCTATTACAGGTAACATAATACCCAGCCTTCTGCTTAGAGCATTTGTGACCACCAGCTTCCCCAGCCCTTTTAGAATTTACTCACTTACATAATGGAAACGGGAGGATAATGTAAAATTATCCCACAAAAGGAAATATATATAACATGAGGAGAGAACCATCAAATTGATATTCAAGATTTAATCTGATATTCCCTACCAAGTTTTAAAGAAATGTCCAAAAATTTCAGAAAAAAATATTTTTTATGCCAGAAAACGGCATATGAGATTTTAGAGCTGGGACAGCTAGAGAATATCTGATCTATCTCTGTGAACTTGACACATACCATGTGCTTTTGTGATCACCCTCACAACCACAGGCATAGGGCTGATGTGCTGAGATTGTTTTCTACATGGTTTATCATTAATATGTTTATGGTAGCCCTGAATTTATGTTTATGTTTCAACAGGGCATAGTGCCATGGATGTTGCCAAGGCATATGCTGATGAAAGAGTAATTAGTATGATTAAAGAAAAGCTAGATAACCTGCCAAAACCAGCAGAAAATCAAAAACTGAAAGGCAAGCCACCTCTTAAACAGAAGACTGAACCCCTTGAAATTAAGAAAGAAGAGGTAAGGAAAGAGGTTCGTTACCCATTAGTAACTGGATCTCCTTAAACACTTGTTGGGGTGGGAGGAGACAGCAGCACTATTTACATATCATTTACACACATGGGCACAACCATGTGCAATGCATACTTTCAGCACCATTGCATAGTACTTTCAAAGAAATATCTAGCAAGAAAATTCGTGTTACTGGAGAGTCTAAAAAGTGCTCATTGCAAAAAGAATTCATGCGAAACCGAAATGGGTTCAGCCAAATACCATTAAATTGTTGAAAAAAGAACTGGTATTGGATATGTATATATTTGGTCCTGAATAATACAGATTGGATGAGATGGTCCAAACAGGGAAGAACAGTAACCTTCTGAATGAAGTAAACCATGATTTTCCTTCATTTTGGTCTCATAATCTTTCATTGCCCACCTTACCCCCTCACCCTGCTCCCATCAAGGAATTTTAATGAATACCACTGAGCTCTGGGATACAGAGCCACTTGTAACTTGGCTATTCTACAAAATGACTGTAGAAGGTTTTAAATATGCCAAGTTGACTGTTTTTGGTGATACAGAGTAGTTTAGAAACTTCTAAACTACCAGCAGAAGGTTGAGGTTGTTGCCCATGGGAATAACTGAGACATCAAGACTTTGCCATTAGCAGGGAAGCCCTAAGTGCATTTCTAGGCTGGAAGCTTCTTTTGGGGAAGCAGAAGATTCACTGGAGATTCTTAGTAGACACAGGACAAGGGATAAAAGTCAAGAAGGAAAAGCTTTAATGCCATCAAATTGGAAAGGGTTGGGGACATGTAGGTGGTAATGTAGGAAGTGGATAGGATGAAAGGATTGTAGGCAGACAGCAGCATTATATACATGGAGAATGTTGATCAGGATGGCAAAAGGTGAAGGAGGATCAATCAGCTAAAGCTCCTACTGTATGAACCATTATCATTTTAATAGGATTCCATCCTTCTGGTTAATGAAATGGCCACAGGTCAAGGATGGATATCTTGAAGATGTGTGTGATCTGTCACTGATACTACTAATAAAGTAGAGTTAAACAAGGCAAACTAATTATCTCTCTCCACCCAAAGTCATAATAATATTCTACTTGTATCTGAAATTATAGCTTGTATAGTACCATTTTTAAGTTTTTTTCCTCTGGCTTCAGAGTAAGATGTAGAAAATCAAATAATAAATAGAAAGTGAATATAGGTTTTTACGATTTATAAGGTTTTGTTTTGTTTTGTTTCCAGGATCAACTTTCAATTTATACTGTACCACCCATATCAGAAGGAAAGAAAATGAGGAAGGATAATGTGGTTTATCTCAATTCATTGATTACCAGGGGTTATACCAAGAAAGTGGATACCACATTTATTCCACGGAGGGTAAGTACTTTGGAAAGATCTTCATAGCATGATAGAAGGTCAGAATGACATTTTTCAAATGCTTTGTATGCAGATCATCCAAACAAATGTCCAAAATTTACCTTTTATAGTGACTGTGGGTGTTCTGTTTGCCAGGTCTTGCTCCTTTCAACTCAGTCAAGTCCAACTATTAACTGTCAATATCTAGTTTTCTATATTTTTACTTCTATGTTGATATTTACATCTTCCTCAAAAGACTGAAGTCCTCTTTAGTCAATGGCATGCCCTACAGCTATTTAGTCACCCACCAAGTCCTATAGACAATTTTTTTTTGGCACTTCTCAGACCCAATCCTTCTTCTTTGTACTCTTTACCTCCATCTCACGTGGGAGTTTCATATTAATCAAGACTGGATTTATTCACTAACCTCCTAAAACATCTACAACTAAAGAGGTGGAGATATCTTTTGGGGAAAAGAGTTGTTTTCCCAATGCCTGTCAAACCAAGCTAGATAAGCAGCTCCCCCTGCCTTCTACTATGAAAATAATTTTGACTTTTACATACAACATAAAGGTATGTAAACGTGGGTGATCTTGTAATTCCTTTGCTTCCCTGTTTTGGCATCCTAAAATGAATAGCAGCTGGCCCAAGGATAACTGGTCAGAGAAGTAACTGAACATTTCTGAGCTCAGTTGTTCAGAGAGTCGTCATCAGAAATTGTGATGCTTTAACTATTGATGTCATGTAAGAGGGGAAAAAAAGTTAAAATACACTTAGAAGTAAATTTGACAGTTTTATGTTAAAGCTATCAAAAAGTTTAAAATAAACTATGTATTGTAAATTGCCTGCATACTAGCATATTTACTGGCTGTCATACTCATACCTGCTCTGGGTGTGGCTATTTGTTTAAGATTTGGAGTCCTGAACCCACAACGGCAGACCTTATCAGGAAGAGGGAACTACGGCGGGAGAGGTTTACTTACCAGGTGGACTTCGAAGATTTTATGATGCCTTTTCAGAAGAACATCAAAGATAAACTCGAAGTTTGGAAGATGATTTAAAGACCTAAATCATAGCAATTGCTTCTTGGAATAAATGCTTTGAGGCCCAGAGACCAAACTTTGGAGAAAGTGGATATGTCCATCAAAGCCAGAGAAATCCATACATTAAGAATTTGTTACCAAGTATTTGTTTTTGCTTTAACAACTATAAATATTCTGAGCCATCTAGAGAAGGTGTATTTTATTTTGCAATGAATGATGACATGTCATTATGGATAAATCCCTCAATCTGCTTTAAGAATGTAGTGGAACACCTGGCATTTGGATTATAAACATTACTCTTAAAAGATTTACCAGATATACACCATTATGTTTATTAAAGATATAATTCTAGTGGAAATCAATAAAAACAATTTAATTTTTAATATTAGGATAAAAAGGTAATATTTAATCCTTCAGAAAAGGAATTTGTTTCTTACATGCCATTATAAATTTATGTGTATTAGATACGTTGTGTCAGAAAACTTTTGACATACTAGCAGACACTGTCTACACTCCACCCATTTCTCCTCTGCCCTGGGATAGTAGCACTCTCAGGCCTGATTCCAGATGCCAGAGGGCTGCCTCTGACACTTAAACAGCAGGGTAGAAGTGCCTGAGAATTTGCATCCCCTGGAAGCAACTCTCAACCAGTGACTGAACAGATTCAGTGTATTAACACCCATCTCCCTCACTTTGGATTATTCCAAAGTGCACATTCTCACTGACTCCTAGAGCTTCCCAGTGGGATTAAGATAAAGTTGCCCACAGTGGAAATTTGTTTGATAACGTACCTTTTACTGCCACTTTCCCTTCCCTGTCTCACTTTTCTCATCTCCTCTGGTCTCTGTCGAGATCACCTCCCCTATACTCATACCTAAATCCTTGTCTCAAGATTGCTTCTGCAAGGGCTCAAACTAAGACAAAACCTGGGACATTAGGTCATGATTCTAAGTGCCCTGCCGAAAAATTTTGAAGACACATTCACTTATCTTCTGTTTGCTACAAAGTAAACATTTCCTCAGCCTAGAGGATTTGCCCTCAGAGTCTTCTGCAATTGAGAAGCAGTTCAAGTGGTCTTCATAAACGTAGCAGACACTTTGGACAAATTTCCAGGTGCCAGAAAATAAAAACATGAGAATGATTAGATATTATATGTGACTTTTCCTTAAGGCAGGTGTGTGGGAGTCAGGGGAAGAAAGAGGGATTTAAGATACCCACCATGAAACCTTACAAGTGCCCACCAGGGTTTGGGCCTGAGTCTTGACTCATACTTGGATAAGAGATATGTCAGGGTTCTGCTAGAAAAATAGAACCAGTAGAATGGATGGATAGATAGATGGATGGGTGGATAGATAGATAGATAGATAGATAGATAGAGATATGAAGAGATTTATTGCAAGGAGTTGGCTTACATGATTTTGGGAGATGGCTGGTCAGGTCCTAAATCTGTAGGGTAGGCCATCAGGAAGTGCAGGCTGGAAACTCTTGGGCAGGGGTTGTACTTGAAGTCCTCAGGTAGAATTTCTTCCTTTTTAGGGAAAACTCAGTTTTGTCCTTATCCTGAAATACTTCAGTATGTATCTCCTAAAATCAAGAACATTCTTTTATATAACCATATTACAATTGTCAAGATTTCAACTGTTGTTAAAGCAACTTACAGGATCATGTCTATCCAAGCCATCAAGGACAATCTCCTTACACAACAAAGTCAACTAATTCTATATATTGATTGCATCAACACAATTCCTTCACAGCAACACCTAAGATTAGTGTTTGATTAAGTTACTGGGTACAGTAACCTAGCCAAGTTGAGGCATAAAACTGACCATCTCTGGAGGTATACTATAAAGTAAAAAGCTAACTGAGGCATAATCTACACCAAGAAATGAAATGGGTATCCAAAAATATCCACTACTAATGGATGAATGGATAAAGAAAATGTGATACATATACACAATGAAATATTATTCAGCCATAAAAAAGAAATCCTTTCATTTGCAACAACATGAATGGAACTAGAGGACATTATGTAAGTGACATAAGTCAGGCACAGAGAGACAAATATCAAATGTTCTGACTCATATGTGGGAGCTAGAAAGATTGATCTCATGCAAGCGTAGAATTATGGTTACCAGAAGCTGGGAAGGGTAGTGAGTAACGGGTTAAAGAGGGGTTGGTTATTGAATACAAAAATACAGTTAGATAGAAAGAGTAAGATCTAATGTTTGTTAGCACAATAGGGTGATTTTAACCCTATTAACAATAGTTCATTTTATATTTCAAAATAACTCAAAAGGAATCGAAATGTTGCTAGCACAAAAAAATGATAAAATGTTTAAAGTGATAGATATCCCAATTACCTTGATTTGACCATTACACATTGTATGCTTGTATCAAAATATCACATGTACCCCATAAATATGTGCAACTATTATGTATCCATAAAAAATAAAAATAATATTTTTTAAATTGCTGAGTTTAGTACAATATTGACTAACGGTGACTAGTGCAGTCATTTCTAACCTTGGCCACATTTTGAAATGACCTGGAGAACATTAAAAAAATACAGATGTCTGGGCACCATCCACAAAAATTCTGATTTAATTGGGCTTAGGTATGGTGTTTGGATTTTAAAATATTTCATGAGAATTCTTATGTACAAAGTTGAGAATTCATGGTATAATGGATTTGGCACTTTGGAAGCATTTGTGGACCTTGGCAAGAGCCATTTTGGAAGAATGGAGGAGACAGAGGCAAATTAGGTAAGTCAAGGAGTCAAATCTATTACAATCTTATATTCTTTTGGTAGAACAATGTTAAAGCCCTTTCATGTTCCTTATCTACTAAACAGAACTACTGTACTTGGTAATAACCTTGTCTTAGGACACTTTTTAATTATTTCCTAGGTCTATGGCTCTCAGCCCAGGCTATTTACTATTAGAACCATCTAGGGAGCTTTTTAAAAATGCTCATAGCTTGTCCCTTCTACCTTAGGTAAGTTAAGTTAGATCCTAAGAATGGGAACAGGGTAAGGGATTTTTTTTTAAAACACCCCAGGGTATTAATGGGCAGCCAGGGTAGAGACATCTTGCTGGGTACTGCTCAGAAGCTATGTCAATTTGTTGTTTTCTTAGTGCTGAAATATCTAGGCAAATGGAGATTCTTGAGGACCTATGGACAGGCACTGAAGATCACAAGATGCCAAGTGCTAAACAGAAAATGATAGAAAGGAACTTCTATTGGTCAACACTCTCAGTGGAAGCACAAAGTCTGTAGACTACTCAAGACTTTTCCCTCCCAATGCTTACCATAAGAAGTGAAATACTACTAAGGAGAAGGGCTGAAATTAGGGGAAAAATATGACATTTGCCCCCTAAGAGAAAGGGTTTTTTTTGTTTTGTTTTGTTTTTGACCAATGCATTGTACAACTCCAGGAGGCCCTATTACCATAGAATTCTATATGAACAATGTCTCCTGGAATTGTGAGATGCAACAGCCCTGCCTATAATTACCTTAATGAAAAATGCACACCTTTGAGGCAGGTTAGATAGATAGTATCGCCCCTTCCTGGATACTGGGCTTCACATTGCTAACAACATTTTCCAAGTGATTGCAAGTCACATTGCTTGTTATCACCAATAAATTACCCTCAAGAATTCCTAGGGCCATAACAATTTAATAAGGGACTAAGCTCTGATAATAGAAAGTCAATAGTTTTAGTTTCTAGCTTTTGAGGCAGGCAGCTGGAAGTACAGCCAAAGGATTTCAGAGTTCACAAAAGTGAGACCAAGAGAAACTTGTTGATCTCTGTTCAATCTCTAATTTTCCTGTGTCTTTCTAAGTGACATAGAATTGGTAGGCTTTGAATTTGCTATAAAAATATTGCTAAATATATGCTTGGTTTTTTAATATCATTTTAGCTCTTTTATTAGTTAACTATGTGACTTGGCAAACTGTTCAATCTCTTTCAGATTCTGTTTCTCCATGTGTAAACTAGGGACACACTATAGTAGTGATTAGTACTCTTCACCAAATATTTCCTGTTCCTCAACTCCTGGACACACTGTAGGATTATACCCCCACCCCCTCCTCCTTGTCGTTGGGTGATGTCAGGTGACTAGTTCTGACTAATGAGTAGTGAGTAGAAGTGATGTTTGCCATTTCCAGGCTGGGAGACTCTCTGAGCTCTCCTCTCCTCTGCTGCTGGCTGCTCTGTCAGCCTAGGAGACATGGAGTAGGGTCCAGAGCGGCCCATCAACAGACATGGTGGGTTGGAAGCAACTAAAATTTCAGGTTTCTGACTGGCCTCACTAGTAAACATACTTCATAGGTTGTGGTAAGACCTTAATGGAATAATACACACTAGGCAATTGCTATATTATCTGTCACACTATAAAGTGCTAAATCCATATGTTTCCCTATTTGAGGTCATCATTATTGGACCTCCCTGTTCAAGTGTTAGCATTTATATAGCTTTCAGGATTTAATTTTCAGGCCTAGGATTGAATGGTTCAAGTTACCATTAGCAGTGTCTACTCTGACATTTAAATATACATAAAAATTATTGATCATCAAGTTTGTAAATAATGGCCTGTACAGTGGCTCATGTCTGTAATCCCAGCACTTTGGGAGGCCAAGGAAGGAAGATTGCTTGAGTCCAGGAGCTCAAAACCAGCCTGGGCAACATAACAAGACCCTGTCTCTACAAAAAATTAAAAAATTAAAATTAGCCAGGTGTGGTGGCATACAACTAGTAGTCCTAGCTACTTGGGAGGGTGAGGCAAAAGAATCACATGAGCCCAGGAGTTGGAGGCTGCAGTGAGTTACAATCACACCACTACGCTCCAGCCTGGGCAACAGAACAAGACTTTGTCTCTGAAAAAAAAATTTGTAAATCGTATTTTTGGTTTATGATAATTGATGATATGCAAGAACCTCTAACAACTTAACATTACTTTGCTCACAAAAGTATACTCATAATGGCAAAAAAAAAATCTAATCTCTTTTTCAATATATAACTATATGTAACTGATTAAGCTCTTGCCAAATGCAATTGAGGGAACTCTTAACTGTTTAATAAATTTTGAAGAAGTGTTTGGTTTTAACTCCTCATAAATGCAAAGCATATGGGTTTAAAGAAGAAAATCAAAAGGAATAATATTATAAAATAATATTGGTTTCTCCATTTTTCTCATTGCCATTTTTACAAATATACTCTACCTATAAATATGCACCTGTATAAATTATGACTAAATCTATTTTTACTGCCTCACAGTAAATCTTTGCTGAATATATGGAATCTTAATCTCTGGTGTATTATGTACTAAAGGATAATAGATTTAGCAGCAAAAATAGACAGTTATATTCCATTAAAAACCAACTCCATAATTCATCACTGGACTTAAGTTCTGCTCCCAGTGCAAAGGTGTACTTAGCTTCCAAAAGGTCTAAAACAAATTTTCCAGGTTTATAATATCCAGAGTCATATTTTTCTCCATTTTAAAAGGTAGGCATCAATATTTATATTGTTTTCCATGTGCTCTCAAAATGACAAACAGCTTAAGTGGCTTGACAATGAGTAATATCTGATTAAATGTAGTATTGTCTTAACAGGAGTTGTTTATTTGATTATTCAAATTATTAATCATCATGTCATTTATTTAATTTTTTAATACTTAAATACATTTTTTCTTATAAAAGGACTACATAATTATACAGATAAAAACCCCTGCAAATTAGAAAGAAGAAAAAATTCACCCATCATTTCAACCCTAGAGAAAAACCACTGTTAGCCACTCGAAGACTTTATTCTAGTCCTTTTGCTCTGCAAACATTTGTCATAAAGAAACAATGCAAATATAAAATAATATATGCTGTTTTAAAATCTTTGCTTTTGATTATAAATTCAATCTGTATGGCTCCTTATAGGGAAATTTGAAATACAAAAAATTAAGACAAAAACATAATCCAGGGGCAAATCATCAGAGATAATCATTCTTCATATTTTGGTGCTTCCACTAAAAGTAACCCTTATTTAGTCACTGAGAGTTTACTCAAAAGATGTATTCTGCAGAATGGTCCTTAGCAGTGAAATTACATTTTCCAGAGTGCCAAATAATTATTCACTTCTGCGTTGGAACATCTGCATTCATTGTGCATTTGCAATATGGGGCACATACAGTGTGTTACGCCCTGGGTATGGGGCACATACAGTGTGTTACGCCCTGGGCTTATAGATATAAATAAAATCTAACCTGTCCTCTCCATGAGCTCCAGTTATGGGGAGGATGTAGACTAGGAAACAATTACAATACTGATTGAATAATGCTAGGATTTGAGATAAGCTCAGGATGCAATAGAACTGCAGACAGAACACAAACTTATCTTGGTAGGGGAGAAAATTTCAGGGAAAACAAAAGCTTCTAGGGGACAATGCAGTAGGGCTTAGCTCTCAGGGATGAGTACAGCTTAAAACAGAGAGGAAGAGAGCCACCAGGGAGCATACATAGTCCAGGATCAAAAGTAATTCCAGGCTAAGAGTGGTGGCTCATGCCTGTAATCCTAGCACTTTGGGAGGCCGAGGCAGGAGGATAGCTGGAGGCCAGGAGTTTGAAACCAGCCTGAGCGAGAGCAAGACCCTGTCTCTACAAAAATAGAAAAATTAGCCAGGCATGGTGGCATGCACCTGTAGTCCCAGCTATTTAGGAGGCTGGGACAGGAGAATTGCTTGAGCCTGGAAGTTTGAAGTTGCAGTGAGCTATGATGATGTCACTGCACTGTAGCTGGGGCAACAGAGCAAGACTCTGTCTCAGAGAGAGAAAAAAAAGTAATTCCACACACTTGAAGGATAGAAAGGTAGTGAGAAGAAATGTGGTGGGAAAAGTTTGCATGCAGGCTTTGTATTCCATAATAAGGAACCTGAATTTTATCTAGAAGGCAAGGAAGCAATTAAGCAGCAGAGTAACGTAACCAGGTATGCATTTGAGAAAGAGTACTCCGGCTGCCGGAGGGAATGGATGAGACATGTGGCAAGGCTGAAGCCAGAGAGAACAGTAAGCCACAGCTGTCATGCAGATTAGAAATGGAAAAGGCCTAAATGAAGGCAGCAGTAACCTAATAAATATTAAGGATGTCAAGGAGGCTTAGAATATTTCTTATCCCTCCACATGCCACTTGGGGATTAACCTTAGATGTTGATCGTGCTTGCCAAATTATTAATAAGATGACATCTCAAGGCTTGCCTTGATAATCTCCCTTCAGTCTTCTGATATGAGGTTAAACAAGGCAAATAATATATTTTGGATTCTACCCTAAAGCAATCAACATAAGAGTCTCTGGTAGGATTCTGACACTATAATCAAAGTCAGGACATAGGGAACTATGCTGTATCACATACTGAGAGCAGATGGCTCAGGGTGATCACCTCTGAGATTTCTTTCCTTGGGCAACTCGACTATTACAAAAGAACTGGGAAAATATTCCTTTGGGCCATGATGATTTATCATAGCTACAAGTTGAAGAGAGAATAAATCTATTCTGGACAATATATTAATACTTACTACATCATATTCATTCATAGTATGTCAATGAGGCAGGTACATTTGCTAGGTAAATAAACGTGTTGGATAGGGAATTAGGACTTCACGAATGCCAGGGGACATTTAGGCTCAATGTTAATGGTTTTCTTTTTCCATTTGGGTTGCTAACATGGTTTATTTGCAGAGTTCCCTTAATCAAGATTACTGACACAGAAAGCTATCCAAATTTTTTAGCACAACATTTAAAACAATTCATAATTCATAATTTGGCTCCTGAACACCTTTTTTTAATAATTAAAACTTTCTATAATGGGTTTGAATTGCCTCATGATGGGATCATGAGTTTGTTGTCACTGGAAGTCTTAAAAAGAAAAGGCTGGAATACCACTAAATGAGAGGCATTAGGCAGGAATCATACACAGATTAAAATACTGGTTTACTGGTTACTGGCTTTGAAGGTTTGTTGTTTTCTCCAAGCGGCTATGTGAAAAAAATGACTTCTTTTCCCTGCTACCCAGCGCCATATAAACAAATCCAACTAAGTTGATATAAGATTTCAGATACAAGGTCAAAATACCTGAAACCTAGAATTTCTTTAACATATATGTTTTGAGATTGCTTCTGGCTTTACTAGATTGGATCTTCTTAAAAAGAAATGATTTAAACATTTTATTAATTCTACCTTTATTGAGAGCCAACTTTGTGTTGCTGGATATGCAAAAAAAATGAATCATATATAATGGGTTATTGAAAATTATATCAATTTACAAACTGAGTATAGATGTCTACTCCCATTGTAAAGCCTTTGCAATGAAAGAAAAGTTGATGAAAATAATCCATAATAGTATATAAAAAAAAATAAAGGTTTCCAGCAAAGGAACAAAAATTGTGCAGAATCTCTAAGAGACAGAAAGCAATCATGTGCAGAGATGATGACAACTCAAAATATATGCAGGAGAAAATGATTCTTTCAAAAGTCAGATGTGTCCAGAGAATCACAAGGGAGGGAGACAGGTTGCTGTGGAACACGACAGAGCGGGAAGCCACCATCAGTGGCTAGTGATGGCAAGAGATGCTGTTTTCACCAGGATGATTTCAGGAAATCTTAGAACAAGTGAGATCTTACCCGTCTTCATACTTGTTTAAAATTTGTTAGTATTCTCTCCAGCACTGTTCACTGAATTTGTTCAGGAGTGAAGCCACATGTCCCTTGGGAGTGTGCTGCCCCGGAAAGAAGAAATACGTGATTCAGACAATTTTGATAGTGACTCCATAGCAAGAAAAGTCTGGGACTCAGGGACTTTGGGAAATATATCCCTTTGAAACCTCATCTAATTTCTTTTTGATGCCATGTAATTACAGAGAGCATTCAGAAACTTCAGAACTAGTGCCTGAGAGGATAGACAAAGTCAGGATGTTTGTAACTATTAACAGAAAGGTTTGAACGAGTCCGGTCTCAGGTATCCAAATTGTCCTCCTTGCCATCTGTAGAGGGATTGAGGTTTTCTGGGTCTTGCATGAGATTTTCTTTTTTCTAAGGTACTATAGTTTCCATGAAAATCTGAAGGGGACTAGAGAAACCTAGCCTGGAAAATGAGAACTGTCAAAAGAGTGTTTGGTGAAAATGAGATTGGGAAATTTGACTAATGGTGGATATAGAGAAACTGACTAGACAAGAGAAGCGTATCAAATGGAAAATTTGAAAGTTTATTCTGCAAGAAATGGCTAAAAAAGTTTATTCTGAATGAGAATATGATTGCCAAGAATTAGTCTTCAAGCAATCCAGGATTTAAATTTCCTTGATTTAGACTCAGAATTTAAATGGGCAAAATGATGCATGAGACTTTGCCTCACTGTTCCCATGGCTGGCTTCTTCCCAGCATCCAGGTTTGAGTTTTAAGATTACATCCTTACATAAGGTTTTCTCTGACTACTTAGCAATATGGGCTTATACGGCACATGAAATGCGCCACATGTGTGTTTCAAAGTCAAGTGATTAGAAAACACGCGCTGCCCAATTACTGTTAGCACTCTTTTCCGAATCTTCTCCTCACTGACAGTCTCTCACCAAGCACCCCTGCCCTCCCTGAGGGCTTTCTCTGGCTTGGGTAACATGTTCCAACATGCAGGGAAGCCTAGAGGCATCTGTGAGTTGATGCCTCTAGAAGCAGTCCTCAACAAACATCAGGTGGAAAATGTTGGATAAATACACCAACCTCTTACCTCTTGGGTAGGACAACACTAAGGCATGTTCTGCAAAGTGTTCCCAGAGTCCCCAAGGCCCTGAGCTCCAGTTGCTCTCAACAGTAATTCTTTTCATTAAAACACTCCTTTATTGATTTTCCTCCCTCCCCTGTCTTCCTTCCAGGGCTTCCTGGGCTCACCCCCCAAATAAACCACTTACACTCATATCTTTATCTTAGCTCCTCCTCTTCTGGGGAGACCCAAACCCAAATGGCATTTTTCCACAGAGGAAAATCCACAAAATATAAAAGAAAGTGGATTAAGATGAATTTGAGCTAACAATGATGAATATTTAAGCAGCAAGAATGGCTACAGTTGAAAACTATAGATAACAACACTAGAAATTCATCGATAAAAGTGTTTTCCCCAAGCCGTGTGGGAATTCACAGTGTCTGCCTGTATACAGAGGCAGTATAACCTTTGCAGAGTCATATAATATTTAGTGGAAACCAACTTTTATCAGAATCCTAAATTACTGTTCTCAAAAAACTCACGATACCAAATTTTACTAACAGTGAATTCCTAATACAGTAACTTACTCGTATATAGCATTTGGTTATATATTTAAAAATGAAATGATGTCATATGGCATATCATTTCTCCATAATATAGAAAAAGCTCTCAGTGTTTTATCAATTTGGGTCCAAGACTCCTGAAAGCCTCGTGGATGCTGGATCACACCCTATTTCTGTGCTGAACAGAGGTCACAGACATTGGGTAAGAACCCAACTAACACAAGCACATGCCCGCTGCTTTCTTGGCAGGCTGATCCTTGGACCAAAAATACTTTAAACAATAAGTTCTCAGCTCTTAAAAGAGCAAACATGCCTTAAGGGGAAAAAGAAAAAGAAAAATACACAATAGTCTTACCGACTGCCCTTGGGTTTGGTATTTACTCTTCTGTTTCTTTGGTCAGAGCTGCTGAGTATGAACTGGGCTCCTGCCAGGTTCTGACCATTTTCTTTCAACAGTCATTTTTCAGTAAGTTCTGTTTTCTGGAAGAGATAAGAAAATAGTACCTGAGTGGAAACCAGCCACATTTGTGTGCAGAGTGATCTCAATATGTTTGGTGGGAAAGGGGCTCATAGATGTTAAATCACCCTTGACAGAGAACTTCCTTTTGGTGGATTTTTTTTAATTCTCCTTCAACCAAAGCCTTCTGTCTAGTTACCTGCGTTTGCAAGTTGGTATCTCCCAACGAGACTGCAAATGAGTTGAGGGCAAGGAAATTACCTAATTTACCTTTGCATGCCCAGGACCATGCAGGTGTGTGAGTGCAAGTGTGTGTACGCCCAGATGCATGGCTGTAGTAAGGAGGAAAGTGCCCCCTGAGGCTGGACTTCCACTGCAGCTTGGAAGTTGCACCCCCATCCCAGTCTGACGTGGTGGGTCATCTTCCACGACGCAGCCACTTCTTCAACAGCACTGTGGACATGGGTGGACTTTTTCAAAAGGAATTGTGGACTCAAGGCAATGACTGACATCTCTAGGACAAGGACAGTCTGAGACTTTTTCATTTTGCTTTCAAGCCTCTCAATGCTGGGCCTGCCCTACCCAGCCAAGGATGAAGATTCCCACTCCTCATACATGTCCCATCACCTCTGTTCTCATGGGCTTGCTCACTGTCTACCAGCATGCTTGGCTAAATTTGTCTCCATACTTTCTCTCTCATTGCTCCTCAGACTATATAGGCTTTGGGTCTTTTCTGCTAACACTACTTTCTCTCATTTCCTAGTCTCTCCATGAATCCTTTCCCAAGAATCCCAATCCCTCCCAGATACCTATAGCACCATTTATTTGGTATATATAAGCCACTATAATGCTTGGTGGAGTCAGGGTTATCTTCCTTCCTTAGACAGGAAGTTCCTCAGAATCAGGGAGAGACCATGCTTCCTACCTCTTCTGTTTCTCCTGCAGCATTTGGCATAACCTTGAGCAGCCCATCAGCAAAATGGAGCTGCTTCTGCGTAACATACTGATTGAAGGTGATTAAATTTTTCTAGAGCACCTGTTTCAGTGTCTTACTCATAGGCTGGAATAAGAAACTTTTCATGTTACTGCCCCCTTGGGTCTCACCACTGCAGTGCAAGCTCGTTCTACTTTCAACTGCCAGGGTCTGCATCTCTGTGCCACAGGGCTTTCTCCCAAGCAGCAGGGAGCCCCTCTGGCCTCAGGCACAGAAGACTGGACAGTCTGGGAAATGAAGCACTTGCAGCACTCAGCCAGTGATCCTCAGCTGGATACAACCCAGCTCCCTCACCCCTCCATAGGTCAACACTGGGTGTTCTGCACTGTCTCCCGGGGATCCCCAGTGGGGCTGAGTGCCACTTGCCCACAGTGGTAACTTAACTCAATAACGCACTCCTATGTCTGCCTTCCTTCCTGTCTCACTTCCACAATTCCCTACCAGTGTGTCCTGGGATCACCTCCCAAATAAACTGCTTACACTTGGATTCTTGTTTCAGAGTCTGCTTTTAAGGGAACCTAAACTAAGAGAACATTTAGTAAATACTTATGGAATGAGTGAAAAGGTGATTTTCATCCTCCACCTCTCAGGCAGAGGGGCCAGGCCAGGGACAGGGTTGGGTTTCTGAAGACCAGGAGGAGAGAGGGCTCAAGTCCCATGCTGTACCTCAAATTGGAAGCACCCATCAAGGGGAAGCTGTGTGGCAATCAGTTTAAAACACAAAGCACTGCACCCTTGGGGGCAGCTGTGAAGTCCATTGCACCCAATGAAGGCCAGAGAGAGCAGGGGCTGACAACACAGCGGCCCAGTTTACTGGTCCAGTTTGGAATGGGCAATTTACAAGGGCTGTTCAGAAATAATCCAACCATGTAATATGAAAAAAATATATTAGCAATGGCTGGATACTTCTTGGACAGCCCACTTATATCTTGGCAGCACAAGAGCTGCACCCCCATCTGTCCTGGTTTCCATTAATCCAAAACAAGAGAAGGAAACCAGAAAAAAAATAATAACAACTATTAGACTTCTTGCTAACCTTGATGAGCAACATTTGACTTGAGCTATGAAAGCAGAAAAATGTCCCTTTCTTGCATCTTACATTTTGGAACAAATTCTATCTGCTAAAATTGTTTTTCAGGAATGATACAGAGAAAAGCCATACAAATGTTTGGAGGATGATAGGAATAACACAGTTACCCTCTGATTAACTGGAAGGCCAGCTTGAGCATTTCTGAAGGTTGATTGCATAATTCCAGTTCTTGAACATTTAATGTGTTATTCGTTTGGCTGCCGGAGGAATGCAATTGCTCAATGGAATGTGAAGAGACTTGACAAAGACTGTTTTCATGGTTATGTGCCAAGTTCTTGCTTTAACTTGCTTGCTTAATCAAATGTCTACTTGTGATCTTTTGGAGAGTCGAACTTCATTAGCTCTTTCCTCAAAGAGACGTTAATCTACTCAGGAAGGAAGGCTTATTCATCATAGGTCAGCGAACATTAGCACTTTCTAATAATTACTTACAAACTCCATTTTCTAGACAACTAACCAGTTCAGCAAAATCTTGGTTCATAAGAAATTGACCTGTTTTCAGCAGAAGCATTGCAGCCAGTGCAAGATGTAGTATCTCACAGAACAGGGCTGTCATTTTAGCCAAAATGATTTGCTACAGCAATGCAACAATCAGAGCAAATGATGCCCAGATGCCCATCTCTTCATTGAGGGAAATCTAGAAGACAGCTCTGTCATAACTTTAATCTGAGATCTGCCTAGCTATCTTGATGACAACCACCTTAATGAACATGTAAATTTCTCATTGTTTTCTATTTTAAAAATGTACAGCAAATTTTCTGCTCAGTTATGCATAATCAGAAAAGGAACCCTCACTGCTGTGAATTTAAAATTGGATAAAAACTTTGTCTTCTCAGAGAGATAGCATGCTAGATGAAGGAGGGGCTAACAAGAGCCTTTAATTTACAGATGTAGGATGTCTTCCTACTGTAGATTATTGTGGTAGGCAGAATAATGGCCCATTCTCCAAAGAGGTCCACATTTTCATCCCTGGAAACTGTGAATATGTTACCTTACTTGGCAAAAGGGGCTTGGCAGATATAAATAAGGATCTTGAGATTATCCTAGATTACTTGGGTGGAGCCAATTTAACCTAATCTCAGGTTAGGTTCTTAACACTGAAGAACTTTTCCCTGCTGTTGCCAGAGAAAAACGTGACAGCGGAAGAATGGTCAGAGATGTGCAATCTTGCTGGCTTTGAAAATGGAGAAAAAGGCCACAAGCCAAGGAATGTGAGTGACTTCTAGACCCTGGGAAAAACAAGGGAACAGATTCTTTCCTAGAGCCTCCAGAAAGCACCACTTGCCCTGCTGAGACCTTGATTTTAGCCCAGTGAGATCAATGTTAATCTTCTGCCCTCCAGAACTGTCAAATAATAAAATTGTGTCATTTTAAGCTACGAAATTTGTGATCATTTGTTACAGCAGCAATAGAAAACCAATACAGTTATGATATGTACGTATCTCCTGGAAAGATTTACATAATAAGAAAAGAAAAAAATGTATATGGCAAAGTTCATTTTTTCTTTCAAAAAATATCTTTTTCTTTTTTGTTTTTCTTGTCTTTCCTTTTCCACCATCCAGAATTACCAGCTATTAACACTTTGCCTTGTGATCTTTCTTTCTATTTTGGAAAGGAGTAAAATAGTCCTTACAGATGAGCGCCTGGTCCCCTTTAGCCATAAACTCCAAGTTGTGGTCCCTAACCCACTCCATCGCTATAAAGCCCTGGTCTGTGCGCAGGTCATATGCTCTTTCCTTTCCCAGCCTTGGAGATGGAGGGTTGGATATGGCCACTCAACCCACATGGATTGGAAGAGGGAGAGTGGTTCTTCTAAAAGAAAATCGAGTTGCTATAGCTAGAAGAGAGAATGGATACTTGGCCGGAAAAATCTCTCGTATATCAAGATTCTTGGGTATGAGGAGGCCAGTTTGTTCTCCAAAATGCTTATGTTTATTCAGACTATTTGCGTTTCATGAGGAAAATTGCATCATCTGCCAAGTGCTTCATTTCCTTTCTCCATGAGGCATGTGCGAATCCATGCCTTTTTAGAGTTACTTAACCTTGAGGAAGTTGTTTAACCTTCCTATACTTCGGATTTTCCATTTGTAAAATGGGAACAATAATAGGACCTATCTCATACATTTATAATAAAGATTAAATAAGTTAATATTTATGAAGTGCTTGCAATATTGTCTGGCAGATGACAAGTGCTTAAAAAAAACCTACTAAAGTTTGTCTATTCGTTCCCTTGATTGTTTCTTTGGCTGTGGAGAAGCTTTTTTAATTTAATCAGGTCCCATTTATTTATTTTTGTTGTTGCTGCATCTATCGAGAGGATCATATGGTCTTTGTTTATAGCAGCACAATGCACACTTGCAAAGATGTGGAAACAACCCAAGTGCCCATCAATACACGAGTGGATTAATAAAATGTGGTGTATGTATACTATGGAGTACCTATTCAGCCATTAAAAAAATGGTGACATGGGCAACATACATAACCATAATATTTGTACCCCCATAATATGCTGAAATAAATAAATAAATAAATAAAAATGGTGAACTAATACCTCTTGTATTAACCTGGATGGAACTGGAGACCATTCTTCTAAGGAAGTATCACAACAATGGAAAAACAAATACCACATCTATTCATCATTAACTTGGAACTAATCCATCAACACTTATGTGCACATAATAGAAATAACATTCATCAGAAATCGAGCAGGTGGAAGAGGAGAGAAGGGGATGGGTAAATTTACACCTAACCGGTGCAATGCACACTATCTGGGTGATGGACACACTTATAACTTTGATTCAAACAGTACAAAAGCAATTTAGGTAACCAAAACATTTGTACTCCCATAATATTCTGAAATAAGGTATATATTTTTTTTGAAAAAAGAAAACCCCTACTAAATAAATATGCAAAGTGTGGTATTATATATTTTTCTCAGAAAAGAAAATTCACTGATTTCTCAAATGAGTTCATCTATGTTTCTTCTTGTCAAGGTGGCCTCTGGAGAGATGAGAAACTGTTGAAAATATTTATCGAATGAATGAATCTCATTTTCACAGTAAAGGATGTATGTGTAAACTTTTTTTCAGAGACACGCATTTCCTTAAATACCACTCACCTGTATTGTAATCTCCCTCTCTCCCTGAGCATGTGTCAGAATGTAATTAAATTAACACCAATGCAGTCCTCCTGTCAAGGAAGCTCTGGCTAAGGTAACTGCGTCGAGGAATGATTTGGGTATTGTGACTATTGTGAGACATTGTCTCCATCTCCACTCTATTCTAACTGTCACAATATTTGATTTGATTAAGTTATATAGGATAGTAATTATAGCACAGGCAGTTTAGCTGGAAAAAGACTCCTTGAGAAATGAAGGTCACATTTCCAGACACCCCTGCTAGGAAAAGCAGAATCCAGTCCCTACTGGGGGCACAAAAACACTACCAGACACATAGAGAGACCGAGGATGGGAACTGACTGCTCCTGAAAATGCCAGACTGATATAGGATGAGAAGCTGAGTCTCAGAATCCCTTTTTGTTGGATACGTTCAATCAACAAAAGGAAAGGGTCACCTATGAAAGGTGATTCAAGGTGCCACATGCTCTGCCTTCCCAAAAAGACTAATCTAAAATTACAGCCCCAGAGTCATTTCACTGATTAGGCATTGCCTCAAGTAGATCTTTGCCTGTCACAGGGACATTTGCTACCTGGAGGGAAATACATTAATGTCCTAGCCCCACCAGCACTTCCACACAGGCAATGTGTGAGATTACCCAGCTGGGGGGTAGGAATGTTCCCCATTCCTCTCTCCCTCTGTGCATACACCCTCGCCCAAGAACTTTGCAGTTGCTTCCGCTAGTAAGCTTGCTTTGGCTCCATACGGTTTGTCTTGGTGAGTGGCATATAGGCAAAAGTGGGGACGTGCCAGTTCTGAGCACTGCACCTCTCTGCTTGCTCCTCCTGTATTTCTTCTGTTCATGTTCCAGAAGAATGGGAGCCACATGGAACAGAAGCACCCTGGCCAGTCGGCAAGCTGGTCAGCACTATAATGTATGTTTATCATTACATGACACTGAGATCTGGGGTGGTTTGTTACACAGTGTGGTTGCAGTAACAGTTGACTAATATCCCAGCTATCAGCTCAGAAGGACAGAGGCTCTGAGTGTCTTAGACACAGCAGGTGACATTTCCTGTAAAAGAAGGCAGAACTTGTGGGAGCTTCACTGCAGTCCCTTCTTCCTTGCTTTCTGTAATTATAGAATCTAAAAAGTGAAATACTCAAGTTCCTAGAAATTTTTACAGCTAGGGATGGTCATAAAATCTAGTTCTAGCCAATGACACATAAGAGTAGCTTTTTTTTACAGGTGACTCCTGGGAAAATGTTTGCTATTCTGATAAGAAGACTTCTGTTACTGCTTTTCCCCCTTCCTCCTTTCTTGAAGGTACTCGTGATACCTGAAGCTAACACAGCCAACTTACAACCAGGAGGTGAGCAGCGTGAAGTTGAAAAGCCAACAGCTTAAGGAAGGCAGAGTAGGAAGATGGAAAACCTGCTTCTTTGGTGATATTGCCAAGTGGTTAAAACAGCAGTGACAAATGCCTCACTCCAGCCTTCTTTTTATTTCAGATACAATCAGTGTCTGTTATTTTAAACCCCTCTTCGATGGGCATTCTGATAGCTAAAATTAAATGAATTCCTAACTGATATGCCTATTTTACAGTTTGGCTTAGGTCTGGCCCAGTGTGTTTGCATCAGAAAGGTGAAGTAGATTCCTCATTGGGTATTGGAGGAACTAAATAGAAGGAAACTCTGAAGGTTTCAAAGCCTACTGGAGTTTACATTTTCACTGCATTGTATTTTGCTAATACTAAATGTGATATTAATATGCCACAGTCAATCCATTCTATTATCAGTAGGCATTTGGATTTTCACCACATTTTTGCTGCTATAAATATGAGGTTAGGCCTGGTCTCTCAACTGCTGCCTTGCCTATCACCCATCCTACATTTTGGTGGAGGGAGTGGCCTGGGAAAGGATTTTCTGGGAAAATGGTGATCTTTAGGGTAAGGCTGGGTTGGGGCGCCCCTTCTGATGCACATATACAAGGGTTTCTTCAGAGTATTTATCTAGGAATGGAATTGATGGGTCATGTGCATGTAATTCTTCTAATGTAGTCAACAATGCTTAGTTATTTTCTAAAGTGGCTGTACCAGTTGTCATTTGTACCAGTCTAAGCCATAGATATTTCCACGTTCTAGGTGATATGTTGTTTCATCAGGGTTCATAACAACTGACGGCTGGGTATAAAATTGTATCTCCTTGATGTTTTATTTTGCTCATCTTTTTTTTCAATAGCTTTGATTATCTTTTTATATGATTATTGATCATCTATGTTTCCTCCTCTGGTAAAATGTCTGTTTCTATCTGTTTCCAATTTTTCTAATAGTTGTTAGTCCTTTCCTTACTACTCTTTTCCCAGGAACTAAAAAGACATATGTATCTGTATACTAATTCTTTGTCAGTTGTATGCATTGTAAATAATACACATATTCTCTTCCAGCAAAACAACAAAACAAAGCCAACTGGGGTTGGGGGATCAGGGAGAAGAGGGAACCCGCAGACCCGCAGTCGCATCCTTTAACATGAGAAGTCCCCTGGGAGATGAGATGGGGATAGGATGGATTACCTCTGTTCTTTGTGTCTTGACATATTTGACCTATTAAAATTGAGCCTACCCACCATCCTTAGCCTCTTCCATGGAGCTTTCTCAAAATCCAACCAGAACGAACCACTGCTTTGCCTAAATTCCTAGAGTTTGTTCATCTGTCTGTTTTGATCTGTTATGTGCCCCTCAATTGACACATCACACTTGTCCCTGCATGAGTCCAGCTGTGTAATGTATCTTATCTTCTCTACCAAGACAGCAACTGAGTCCCTGCAGAATCTCCTGCAGAACATAGTAAATGCTCACCATATGTCAGGCCTTTCGTAACTTGTCATGACAATTAATTATATTAAATGAATATAAACTTGCTTTATATTATGCCTAGCATCACGCCCATGCCTGTGAGTATATCTGGAAACATACTTAGGGGCTGCTAGCAAAAACAGTCAGCCGAGGATGCCTCCTACTGCAGACGAAGTAGGTTAAAAGAGAAATGACAGAGGATAACAGAGAGGACAAAGAACAATTCAAAGTCACCTCTAAAAAGTCCAGTGTCTCTGTATAATTTGCTCCCTTTTGGGAGCATTTCTATCAGAAGTTCTGATGAAAAAGGAGTCAGCAATCTGGCAGTTTTGCATTTTTACCCTGTTCCTTAAAATATATGTTGAATCATTTAGACTCTTTAGCTTTCACTTTAGTCAAAAATAAGAGGGAAAGTCTAGAAAGTTAGAACTCATAATTAAGAATAGGGGATGTCTCAGACTGGTCTCCCAGAAGCAGACCTTGAAACAAGGATTTGAGTCTGAATGGTTTATTTGTGAGGTGATCCCAGGAAACACAGGAGGAGAATGTGGAAAGAAGACAGTGAAGGAAAGGAAGTTAACACAGGTGCATTAAAGAGGAAGTTATACCTACCTGTGGGTAACTAGAACAAATTGTTCCTCATGGGTGATGAGGAGCTGGCGTATTTATCCACTAACTCCCGCCCATCATCGGGTGAAGGCTGCTCCTAGGGGCATTTACACTTGGTCACTCCCAGCTTGTCCCACTCATGGGACAAAGAAAGTCCTTCAGCAGAGAATCCAAGGTGCTTTCAGTAAGAAGCCATTGGCATGTATAGGAATGCTGAGTGTTGATAGTATATGGACAGGGCATCAATAGTGTCTGCCGTCTGGGGAGTAGTAGAGGGTGGAGGATCAGGGCGCTAGAGATAACTGAGCAAGGAATGGGGACCACTCACTGGGGAGGGCTGACACCCTGGATAGCCAAGGTGGCATGCCAATGTACGAAAGTCCCATTGAAACAGTTGGGGAAATCTATTAATATAATATATTTTAATATACTTTATCTTTAATTATATTAAAGGCAATTTATCTTCATTGTCTTTAGATCTAGAATGTCTTCCAAATCATAAGGGTCAAAACGCATAGTTATCAACTTTCATGCTCTGTATTGGAAGAATAACAGAGAACATCTACATATAGCAGAATAGTCCAGATCTATCTAAAATTGTGAGTCATTTTTTAATAAAAAGGAAAAGTGCTTATTATTCTATGTTAAGTAGTTTTTTAAAAACGCAAGATCTAAAATTTTGTATCCAGTAGGATTTTCACACGATAAAAAACATGTACTGAACTGATACTGGAAGAAAATGTTAACATTTTACAAGTTTTTGAGTGGTGGGCTTGTAGTTACCTTTCTCTGCTTCCTTATAATTTTCTAAACTTTACGTATTTTCCACAATTTTTTATCACTCTAAAGACGTTTATAAAATCTTTTTTAAAAAGTATCAGGTCACTCATTGCCACTAATGACCCTACAATGACTTTGTCGATTTGGCCCATCTGAGCCTCTGTTGTTAGATTCTGTTTAGAGCTGTGCTCAAGGATACCAGCTCTCAAGAGATGAACATATTCAACTCTGTTCTACCCATTTCTTAAGAAGTTCATGTCACATTTCAGTTCAGCCAACCAACCAACATGTTTCACTAATTTAATAAATATTCATAGGTTACCCACTGTGTTCCAGGCACTAAACAAAACCACACACAGTTCCATCCCTTATGCAGGGAACTGAGTAGTGAAATAAAATAAATAAATAAAAATGTCTATCTTTGAGTAATGCTATGGCTCAGTGAGAATCTATCGCAGGAGATTTGGATCTAATGGCGTGGCTGTCCTCAGGAAGTGAGGTTCAACCTAAGATCTGAGGAGTGCATGGCAGTTGACCAGGAAGATGTTAACTGGGCTTCTAATGTGTGCATGGCGTCACTAGGCTGGGGTCTTGGCATGCAAATCTCTGTCCTCAAGGATCTAGCTGTCTGATTGTCAAGCCACAATCAATTTTCCTAAAATAACAGGAAAAAAAAAAAAACACAATAATAGTGGCTGAAGGACCCAAATATCTGTAGGAGGACAGAGGAGTTCAAAGGAGGAGTAATCAATAAAAGCTAAAATAGGAAGGGCTCTTTGAAGGAAATGTAGCTTGGGTGTACTTTTCTGCCAACAAGCAGGGATGGTTTGGCAGACAAGGGGAACCGCATGAGCACAGCCCAGAGGGGTCAATGTCAATAAGCCTTTTATGAGACAGTGAGATGGCCAGTGTGACAAGAGTAGAGGGTGGGTGCTGGGTAGAAGGGATGGCCTGTCCTTAGAAACCAGGTGAAGACCCTTGGACTTGATGTGACAGGAACTAGCAAGCAAAGATTGACCAGACAAAAGTGGTATCTATAGGCGGACTGATGTGGCCAACTATAGCACCTGGACAGAGAGAGCCAGAGGGGCTGGCCACGGTAATCCAGACTGCAAGTCTCCCAGGGAAGATGTGCCTTCTTTCATCCTTGCGAAACTGAGTATGATAGGTTCACTGGGTTTTTAGCCTCTGAAAAGGAAATCTCTATAATATATAAAAGGGAGGCATCGTGGTATTGCTCAATATCATAAGTTTTATCTCACTTGTATCTGTTTGTCTCCTACAACCAAGGAAATATGCTCAAACAACCAATTTCTTTCCTCTTCCAGAAACTCTGCCCATGGAGGAGACCATATCTACAAGGCATCTAGGACTCAGCTCTCCTAGAGCAACCGATGAACAGCGAGACTCTTCTCCCACTTTAGAGAGCCCCTCTTTCCTATTCTCAACCTTCCTGACTCACAAAACTTGATGCCAGATGTGGTGGTGTGGGGGTGAGGGTGGGTCTGTCTAGTTCGTGTTGGTAAAGGGCCTCGGTTAGCCAAGATGCCTCACTGGCAGGACTGCGGAGCCATGGGGGAGAGGGAAAGGCATATCTTCCCTAGCAGATGCGGACAGAGGAGCCTGCACATTCCACCACATGCTTCTGTCCACATGCCAGCAATTCCTTGGGCTGGAACATACCTTGTAGGTCATTTTCTAGCATGTTCCCTTAACTAGGTAGCCCCTCCTACTTTATAAATCTCTCTAGGAAAGGTGAGTTTTTAAACTTCTTTTCATTCTGTCTTATCTGTATAATGTAAGGATCTTTTAAGCAATAATAGAGAAGTTACCTTCATCCCTGCTTCATGTGATACATGAAGCCCCAATCATTTGATACTTTGCAAAGCCCCAATCATGACAGGGCTAGAATTTCTGTATAGGAGGGATTAAAGTATGGCAATCTAGTTACCTAATGAGATTTCACTTGAAGCTGTATTTGCATAGCAAACATGTTATTTTTATTTTGATTTTATGTTTATTGGGGCAGCACATGGAAATAATGGAGCCCCACAGCCCACAGCTCCCAAGCCTGTCCTTGACACCACCACGGAGCCCTGAAACTAGTTTTCTGTCCAGTTAGAGACTCTTTTATAAAAAAATGTCTGTACCCTCACCTTTACTTTCACCTCAAGAATAGAACAGTGTCTTGCATGCAGAAATAGGTTACAGTGATTAAATTGGCCAATTAATTATCTAACTTCACTAACAGCACTGGTTTTTTCTTTCCTGGTGAAAAGGTTCTCAGTAATCAGACCCAACCCTGCAGCATTCTGGACCTGGCCTAGCAAACACCTTTCAGTTTCTCTGGATCTCTGAGGCCCTCTAGTGGCTGTCTTAGGCTGAACTATTAATACCTCCCAAGCTCAGTTCTCCCAGCTCCTGCTAAAAATTCAACCCGCCCCAGAATTTAAAAAGAAAAAAAAAAAAAATTCTTCTTTTGCTTCTTGTAAAATGCAAAAAGCAAATTTATGGATGTCTAGTCTCTGATACCATCTGAGTTAATATTGTCTCTTAACCTTCTTCCCCCGTTTTGTGTTTTAAGGAGCTTTGACAGTATCTTGCTTGTCTCCTTATACCCAGGATAGCTCTCCCTCACCCCAAATACATCTTTAGGTTTGTTTCACAGCATCCCTGACTTTTGATCACAGAAACACATAAAAGACCTAACTGGGTCCTTTATGTAGAGCAGGGCAGATTTCCAGGCCTGTTGGGCCAAGGTGCCTTCCCTGGCAAAGCCTTTGAGTGATTCCAGGTTCCAGGCGCATCATGGAGGCCTCAGCAGGACCAGGGACTGTTACTGTCTTTTGTGACTTTAGTAGGTAGGTGAACCCAGGGTGCAGTTTGAAACTGGTTGCATTGGTTATATTTATGAATCGATTTGTACAAGCCCATGGGAAGTTTCCTAATATAAACAGATGGCATTATGGCTGTATCACCTTCATCTGACCCCTGGGAACTCTAAAGAAAAGCCCTTTAGACTCACCTGGCCTTTAGCCCAACCATGCAATTAGGCCACTGGCCAGGATGAGACTGAAGAAGGGGAAGGAGCCTATATTTAACATGTCTAATGCCAACTGCCATTCCCTTGGTTGAAAGGAAAAGCCAGAGAGAAGAGCTATTTGCTGGGCTTTTCCTGAGTGCTTACCATTGAGTTTCTTGCAGTGGGGTAGGTATGTTCATCTCCATTTTACAGATGAGAAAATTGAGACTCAGAGTTAAATGTATTTCCCAAGATCACATAAGTATTTACGCAGCAGGGTTGGAATTCAAAGCCAATTCCAACTCTTTCTAAAACCCACTCTTTGGCCAGACCCTGTCTCTTATCTTAGTTAACTTTGAGTTTCATGTTCTTAACTCATAGTCTGTGTGAATGGTGCCTCCTGGAGTTGGGCAGTGTGCCTAACGCTCACATCTCTACAGTGTGGTTCAAACCAACTTTGGGCATAAAATCCTCCCATATCCAAGATTCTAAGCCTGGCCTGAAATTAGAACCTTGGTACTCAAAATGTGGTCCCTGAACATACAGCATGAGCAATACGTGGGAGCTTTTTAGAAATGTAAATTATTGCCCAATCCCCACCCCATGGAGCCTTTACTCAGGACTTCTCAACTCCGATGAGCACTCAAACCACCTGGGAATCTTGTTAAATGCAGATTCTGGTTTAGGAGGTCTAAAGAGGTGGTGCTAAGCTTATGCTTCTCTAAGGAGCTCCTAGGTGATGCCAGTGCTGTGATCTACACTTGGAATAACACAACTTCTGATCAATAAGTCTCCAACTCAAGTCTGTATTCAAATCACCTGGGGTTGTCAATGCACAGATTGCTGGGCCCTACCCAAAAAATCTCTTATAATAGTCCTGCATCTTCACCTTTACTTTCACCTGCAAAATAGAACAATGTCATGCATGAAGAAATAGGTTATCAGTGAATAAATTGGTCAATTAACTATCTAACTTCAATAACAGCTGGCTACATCTTTTCCCTGTGAAGGTTAGTACCTGCTGAGAATGTACTATAGAGGGCCTTGGGTGGGGCCTGAACATTTGCATTTCTAACAAGTTTCCAGGTGATGCTGATGCTGCAGGGACCCCACTTAGAGGACCACTGTCTGGCCTGCAGAACTTCCTTTAATTAGGCAATTAACCCCATGCTTTCTAGCTTTTCACTTGCATGAAATCTTACTCAGTCCCTGAATTTGACATTTTGGAGCTGAAAGGGATTTCAGAGGTCACCTGGTCTCAGTGAAGGAAATGTAAGTCCAGGGTCTCACCCAAGGCCATACAATTAGTCCAAGAGGCAAAGCATTAAGCATCCTGGTTCATTCTATTCCATGTTGTTTACTCCATCCTGCTGGCTCGGAAGCTTCATAAATTCTCTGGCGTCCAGCCACTGCAGTATTTCTGGTGAGCTCTCCATCTCAGGCCAGCTTTGGCAAGTGCTAGAATCCCTATCAGACACAAATGTCATCAGCACAATCCTGGAAAACGCGGTGGACTCCTGACGGTTTTGTGGAGAGAGCTTTGGAAAAAAACAGCATCTGACCTTGCCACTGTGGAGGAAATACAGCAGTAGTGAGCAAACCCAGACACGGTGACTCAGCACAGAGGCCCTGGGGCTAAGTAATACATCAGGAGGCTGCCAACAACTGGCACTCAGATTCTCCTGGGCAACTCTCCTTGCCTGAAATGACTCTTTTCTTTAGAGAAAACAATACTTTCGTTCAAGAGAATAAACTCAAAGGAGGGTTTCAAATATGGTCTTGGGTGGGGGTTGTATCAGTCAGTTTCTGTTGCATGACAAAGCACCCAATACTTAGTGGCTTAAAAAGACAACTGTTTATTACTGCTCACAGGTCTCCAAGATAAAGGAGAAGTATGCAAGTTCCCTTGAGGCCTAAGCTTAGAACTGGTGTGTCATCACTTCCACTATATTCTATCGGCCAAAGCAAGCCCCAGGGTGAGCCCACTTCTTTATGGCAAGAGCTGTAACTTCACAATACAAAGATATAGAGAGGGTGAAGATTTGTGACCAGTTATGCAGTCTACCACATAGGATTTTTCTTAGTTGAGGAGACAGAGACAAAAATTCCAAAGCAAATGGTTTACTTAGTGACTTGGGAAGTGAAGGAAATACTGGTAAGGGAGGGGGAGATTTAGACACAAAGGGGAAGCAGCAGTGAAGGGTGCACAGCCGAGTCAGCCAGCGCTCTGGGCAGCTGGAACTGGATTCCACTGGGGAACTCTGGAAGCTCCTATAGGACACAAGCCTTATTGTTATTCTGTCTGAGGGAGAGGGCTGGGATAGCTATACTTCAATTCACATCTGTCATTTGTTGAGGGCTGCTCCCAGGGGACACAAGTTCCCTGTTATTTCAGCCTCTCTCCTTGGGCAAAGTGGCTCGAGAGGTCAGAGCAAGCCCTTGGCAAAGAAATGCAGGTGCTGTCAGCTGGTAGCCAAAGCCCTGTTCCCTGAAGCCATTAGAGTAAGGGGACAATAGGGGAGGGGATTGAGAGTTGTGGGTGGGACAGTCACAGCATCTCTTGCAGTGCAATGGTGTAAAAAAAGAAAAAACTCAAGCTTCAGATTTAAGTTCTTTTAGTCAAAACATATATATATATATATATATATATATATATATATATATATATCTGTTTGCTTTATTTTCGGTGATGCCTCAGTTCTCCTGTCGACAAAGATTGGGACACTAGATGGCATTGTATCAAGTTGTCCTATAGCTTGGGATAACAAAATGCAAAGCCATGCATGCTCCTCATTGTCCTTGGAATTTGACAATTACCAGCATGAGTTGAGAGCAAATGACTGTCCCAGTCATAGCAGTGATAGACCACTTCATCTCTACCAAGGCCACCACTCTGTCTTGAGCTTGTGCTATGGTAGCAGTATCACAAACCACAAGGGCCCAAGCACAGATGGGCAGGCAGAGATAGCTGGCATTTTCTAAGGACTACGATTCACAAAACCCATGGGAGCAGAAGCAGCAAGGAGAATGAAACCTTCTATTGCCAGAAAGGTCTTTGAAATGTACAAAAACACTAGCTTAGATTCCACGGCCTGACACCGTAAGCCCTCTGTTGCAAGCACCTTGAACTCCCTTATCCCTCTCTTTCCACCAGATGGACTTGACAAACACCAAAGTCTACTTAAATCAGGTATTTCCCATCTCCATCAGAATGTTCCTTGAGAAATATTGAAATGGCTTGAGTTAAACTTATTGTCAAAAACTTTGAATGATCACACAACCCCGGCTGTGAATCCAACTCTTCATTTCCATAAATTTAATTTCCTACCCCAAATGTCCCTCATCTGCTCCCTAACCCTCACTCACTGCTGTTAACCTTGCTTCATACTTCACTGAGAAAATGCACTTCATTTTCCCATGCCCACCAAACCTGTAGTCCCAATGAACCTGCACTGATCTCTGCATTCCCTTTGGCTTCAATTAAAGAAAGATCCAGATTACTAAATAATCTGCGTAATCTACTTGTACCCTCAATTGAATCCACTTTGTTTTTCAAGAACTTTTCTTCTTCAATTATCTTCACTTTGTCCTCTCATATTACTTCCATTGTAATAACAAACATATTCTAGTATCTTTCATCTTAAGTCTTCTCCCTTGAATCTGCATCTCCCTTCTAGCTTCAAGCCACCCTATTTCTCTGCTCCCCTTCATCACAAAACATCGACATGTCCGTTTCACATCACTGGTTCGACTTCCTTGCCTTTTCCTTCCTATCTGGCTTCTGTCTCCATGGCTTATTTAAAGCTATTCTTGTCAAGGTCATTAGTGATCTCCTTGTTGACAATTTCAGCAATCATTTCCTTGTTATCACCTTTCTTGACTTTTCTCAATTTCCAAGCAGCCTTCAACACAGTTCATTACTCCCTCTTCTCAAATTGGTCTGTTCTTTCATGTCCCCTATTCTTTCAGTTTTCCTTCTGGCTCATCTCAGCTCCTTTCTGGCCCCTGCACCTGTGGATATCTCTCATCATGGTACTGAACTTTCTTCTACACTCTTTTCCTGGGCCTTCAGTGTCATCTAAGTGCCTACGACTTCCAAATTTTACATTTCTAGGCACATTTACATCTCTTACAACTTTCAAAAGTATATTCCAATTGTCTACCTGAATGATTCCTTCAATTTCTCAGACCTCATCTCATATCACTGACTCCTTTCTCCCTACCCTCCAGCCACACTACTGCCTTCTCATTCCTCACATATATGCCACCTCCTTTCCCACTGCTATGGTCTGAGTGTGTCCCCTCTGAAACTCATGTTGAAATTTGATTCCCAGTATGGCAATGTTGGGAGGTGGGGCCTAGTAGGAAGGTGTTTGGATCATGGGGGCACTGCCCTCATGAATAGATTGTCACCTGGTGGGAGTGAGTTCTTGCCCTTGCAGGAATGGATTAGTTCCTGAAAGAGAGGGTTGTTATAAAGTGATCCCAGACTCTCAGGTTTGGTCTCTGACATGTCCACTTACCTTTCTACTTCTCCACCATGTTGTGACATAGCACATGGCCCTCACCAAAAGCTGAGCAGATGCAGCACCATGCTCTTGGACTTTGCAGCCACCAGAATCATGAGCTAAATAAAATTCATTTCTTTATAAAATACCTGGCCTCACATATTCTGTTATAGCAACTAAGACACCAACCACGAGGACTTTCCACTTTCTGTTCCCTCATCTTAGAGTTCTTCCCTTGGCTCTTTCTACTACTGACTCACTTTCATCTGTAAGGTCTCAATTCAAATACATCCTCATTAACCCCATTAATTTTCTACAAATCTTGTGATGATTCATAATCCTCTGGCTTACTTGTTTATTCATTGCCTTCCTGTCCCACTAGATCATAAACTTCATAGATGTAGGAAATGTGTCTTTCTTGCTCTCTACTGTACCAACTAGCACTGAGAACTCAAAGTGACTGTTCCTGCTATTAAAGGGAGAACATCAATGCCAAGTCTTATGGACTGATGTGCTGTCACTCACCCTTGCCTCACCCTTGACACTATTCTCTACCTCTACAGAGACAAATAATCTTTAGGACCTCAAAGGGGGTGGATATTTGGGACTGAGTTTGTATGTAATTATATGACTAAGTAACATTTATTGAACACTATGTGTTAGCATGAATCCAAGTTTTTTATATGATTATTTCATTTATTTTCATTTTTATGCTTTATTTACTAATTTATTTTGGCATCAAACTCCTGGGCTCAAGCCTTCCTACTGCCTCAGTCTCCTGAGTAGCTGGGACTACAGACACATGCCACTATGCCTGCTATAATTATTTCTTTACTTCCCACAACATACCTATGAGATAGGCACTATTTTTGTCCTCATTTTATAGGTAAAAAGTACACAAGGATAGAGAGATTATGTCATTTTCCTAAGGTAGTAATATTAACAATAATAACTATATTAGGCAGCTAGTGGCACAGCAATGCTATATAATAAATATCTGAAAATTCACTTGTCTTATAACTATTAACATTTATTCTCATGCTCATGGATCTATAGGTCATCATAGTTTAAGTGATTGTGATTGGAATGAGCTGGGTCACCCTATAGGTTATTTTTGACTGGGCTTAACTCTAGGTTGCAGGATGAATTTAAGGTGACTTTGCATGTATTGATTCTGGCTCCAGGTTGAAGGGACAGCAGTAACCCAGGTAATGTGCTTCTCAAAATGGGTCACTAAGGATAAGAGCAAAGCCTATCTGTGCAAGCACGTTTAAAACCCCTCTGACATCATATTTACTAGCATTCCATTGGATAAAGCAAGTCACATGACCAAGCCCAACATCAATGGAGTGAAGAAGTACAGCCCACTCATAGTGGGAGAGGAAGGGAAATTAATATTTGCTGAACAATCATCCAAACTATTATCTTAACATTTATAAGATTCTTATTATGTGCCAGGTAGTACTTAAGCATTTTATATTAGTAACTCATTTAATTTTCATAATAACCCTATTTTCATAGGTAGTAGATCACACAACTAGGTTGTAATGGAGCTAGGATTTGAACCTAATACTTTCTTAACCCCTATGCTACACAGCCTATCACAGGAAGAGAAACAAAACGGTTTTCATTTTTTTTTTAACTAACAGAAGCCCACATAAGCCTTAAAGGAAGGAGATTCCACAGGTTTTTTTGGTGACTTGAAAGCCACCAATAACTGAAGCCATACTTTCCATCTCTCAGGGACTACACAATCCAACTCTTCTTCTCTCTGTCCATCTGTTCCATTTTCCTTCCTCTGCAGGATTTCTCCATTTACTTGCCAACTTGCTCATAGTCCATATTGGCAGCCACAACCCTAAAACTACAAGCAATTACATCCCTGCCCTCTACTACTGATTAGCTGTGACAGTCTGTATATGTGTGTGTGTGTTAGGGGCATAGTTCAAATTTCCAAGACAAGAAATTTTATTGATTCAGCTAAATCTATGCATGGGCTACCTTAGGTCTGATGTCCGTCCACTCCTGGATTAATCAACCATGCTGAGGGATGGTATGGTGGGAATATACTTTTTGTTGAAGTATATAATGCATACAGAAAAGTTCATAAATCATAAGTATGCCACTCTATTAATCTTCATTAAGTACACACATCTGTACACCCAGAACTTAGCTCAAAAAAAAAAAAAAGCAGAACATAACCAGCACTCCAGAAGCCCCCTTTGTCTAGTCTTTTTCTCCCCTAAAAGGTAATAATTACCCTGATTCCTATCATCATTGATTAGTTTGCCTTATTTTTTTTTATGTGAATGGAATCATGAAATACATACTCCTTTGTGTCTGACTTCTTTTACCCAATATTATGTTTGTGAAATTTATCTGTATTAATTTGTATAGTTACAGAGCATTATCATTGCTGTCATAACCCAGTGTGTGCATATTTCCCAATTTATTTATTCATTTTATTGTTGATGGGTATTTGGGTTGTTTTCATTTTAGGCTATTATAATACCTATTACAAATATTGCTGATACAGATATGTCTTTGGTGTACATGATTTTGTCTTGTTGGTATATGCATTTCTTTTGGAAGTTACTGAGTCAAGGATACAATGATTTTGAGATAAAAAAATTACCACAGAGATGGAAAAAAGGGCTGATTCAACTTGCACATGTAGACTCAGCTTCCCAAATGCTATGTTTTGGAGGGCTGCCAATTTGTTCAATATTTTATGCCCATTTTACAGACCTCATTGAATAAACCTTATATAAATAAATATTGAAAGTGTAAAATGATAGATAAAAAGGAGGCCTTCCATATACATGCAGCTATTATTAAATGATTTATACAAGGTGCTCAGTCTCTGTTAGAAGATAAGCACAAGTGAGCTGCCTCTTCTCCTTTCTGCTTGTCCATTTGGCAGCTGAGTCTCATGCCCTGCAGAGAGAGGGGAAGAAAAGCATGCTCTGTTCAGATCCTTGGCAGCTGCAAAGCATTGGGGAAAAAAGCACTGAATTCAAAGATACAATAGTCAAATCAAGTCCCCCATATATTGTAAAAATTCTTTTCAAAAATATTATTATAGGTTTCTCTGTATTTTATATACTTAGAAGGAAAACATTTGGAGGACAGAATACAAATGTAACAATAAAAACTTTAAGACTACACTAAGATGACAGAAATGCTAAAATAATCTGACAAATATTTTAAAACAGTGATCATAACAATATTTCAACATCAATTATAAGCATATTTGAAACCAATGGAAAATAGAAAATATCAACAAATGGAAAATATAAAAACCAATGGAAATATTAGACCTTAAAAATACCATAACTGAAATTTAAAATAAAAAAAAAAAACCTTCAATGCATGGCTCAACAGAAGAATAGAGGAGAAAATGGAAAGAGTCAGTAAACTGGAAGATATAATAATAATAATAATTATTCAATCTGAACAACAGAGAGACAGTAGACTGAAAAAAAATCAACAGATTTTGGGACCTATGGAACTGTAACAACAGATCTAACATTCATATCATCAGAATTATTGATGGAGAAGAGAAAGAAGGTAAGGTTGAGAAAGTACTTGAAGAAATAATGACTACAAAGTTCTCAAATTTGGCTAAAGACTTAAACTTACAGATTAGAGATACTGAAAAATCCCTAAACAGAATAAATCCAAAGAAATCCACACCAAGAAAACTAAAGACAAAGAAATCTGAAAAGCAGTGAGAGAGAAATGACAACTCATAGAAAAAAGTGACTTCTTATTAGAAATCATGGAGGTCAGAAGTAAATGTTCCAATATTTTTCAAGTTCTGAAAGAAAATAACTGTCAATCCAGAATTCAAGATCCAATGCAGATATTCTTCAGGATTGAAGGGAAAATCAAGACATTCTCAGAAGGAAAAAAAAAAAAAAAAAGAACTAAGAGAATTTAGTACCATCAGCCCAACTGTAAAAAGAAAGAAAATTACAAAATGAGGAACTTTGGAACATCAAGAAAGAAGGAATGTGGTAATAAACAATACTGGTAAAAACAATACACTTTTCTTCTCCTCTTGAGACTTCTAAATTATATGTGATGGCTGAAGCAAAATTTTTAACACTGTCTGATGTGGTTCTAAATTTATGTGGAGAAAATAATATTTAAGAAAATTGTACTATGAACACAAGAGGATAAATGGACATAAAGGTAGATAAGGCTTTCTACATTTCATTCAAACTGAAAAGTGATGATACCAGTACAGTGCGAGATACACATACACACACACACCACTTTAAAAAATAATAATACAAAGAGATACACTTAGAACCACTGTAGATAATTCAAAATGGAATTTAAAAAATGTTCAAGTAATGTACATGAAGGCAGGAAAAACAAAACTGAGATGAAAAACAGAGAGAAAAACAGAAAACAAGCAAAAAATAAAATGACACACTTAGGCCCTAATATATCGATAAATACACTAAATGTAAATATTCTAAATATATCAATTAAAGGGCAGATTGGCAAAGTGGGTTAAAAAAAATGACCTGACTATATGTTATCTACAAGAAACTCACTTCAAATATAACAATATAGGTGGTTGAAAGTAAAATAATACAAAAATATATAGCATGCAAACACTAATTGAAGGAAAACAGGAGTGGCTGTATTAATATCAAATAAAGTAGACTTCTGACCAAAGAAAATTATCAGAGATAGATATATTTAATGAAAGGATGAATCCACCAAGAAGACATAGCAATACTAAATGTGTATGCACCAGACAACAGAGCTGCAAAATGTGTGAAGCAAAAATTGATAAAACTAAAAGAAGAAGCAGATAAATCCACAATTATAGTTGGAAACTTTATACCCCACTTTTAATATTTGATAGAGTAACTAGACAGAAAATCAGAAAGACTATACAAGAACTAAACAACACTATCAACCAACAATATTTAATTGACATCTATAGAATTATCCTCCCAACAACAGCAGAATACAGATTCTTTTTAAGTGCCCACAGAACATACACCAAGATGGACTATTTCTAGGGTCATAAAACCAACCTCAACAAATTTAAAAGAACTGAATTCATGCAAAATATGTTCTACTACAATGGAATCAACCTAGAACTCAATAATATAAAGATAACAGGGAAATCTCTAAATGTCTGGAAATAAAACAAGACACTTCCAAGTATTCCATGAGCCAAAGATAAATTCTGAAGGGAAATAAAGGATACATTGAACTAAATGAAAATGAAAATACAACATATCAAAATTTATGGGACATACTCTGACATACTCATGACACACTCATGAAACTAATAAAAGAAAACAGGGGAAACACATAGGACACTAGTTTGGGCACAGATTTTGTAGTTAAGACTTCAAAAGCACAGACCACAAAAGCAAAATTAGACACAAAGGATTATATCAAACTAAAAAGCTCTGCATAGTAAAGAAAACAATCAACCCATGAAGAGATAACCTACAAAATAGGACAAAATATTTGCAAACTATTCATCTAACAAGAGATTAATATTCAGAATACATAAGAAAAACAACTCAAAATCAAAAATCAAAAATAATCCAATTAAAAAATGGACAAATGATCTGAATAGACATTTTTATAAAGAAAACATGCAAATGGCCAAAAAGTATATGAAACAATTCTCAGCATCACTAATCATCAGGGAAATGCAAATCAAAACCACAATGAGATATTATCTCACCCCAGTTAGAACAGCTATTATCAAAAAGACAAAAAATAAGAAATGCACACAAGGATATGGAGAAAAAGGAACTCCTACATGCTTTTGGTGGGAATGTTAGATTAGTATGGCCACTATAAAAACACTATCGAGATTTCTCAGAAAACTAAAAATAGAACTACCGTATGATTCAGCAATCTCATTACTGGTTATATATCCAAAGGAAAGGAAATTGGTTTGTCAAAGAGATATCTGCACTTTTATGTTTATTATTTATTCACAATAAACTGTCACATTTATTTATTCACAATAACCAAAAAAATTAAATCAACTTAAGTGTCCATCAAAGATGAAATAGAGAGAGAAAATATAGTATATAAATACAAGATTTACTATTCAGCCATAAAAAAAAAAAATGAAATCCTATCATTTGCTGCAACATGAGGACATTATGTTAAGTGAAATAAGCTAAGCACAGAAAGATAAATATTGCCATGTTAACACTCACATGCGGGAGCTAAAAACATTGAGCTCACAGAAGTAGAGAGTAGAATAGTGGTTACTAGAGGCTGGGAAGGGGAGGGAGAGGGGGAAATAGAGAAAGGTTAGTTCACAGATACAAAATCACAGCTAGAGAGGAGGAATAAGTTGTAATGTACTTTAACACTGTAGGATGACTATAGTTAACAATAATTTATTCTACATTTTGAAAGAGCTACGAGAGGATTTTAAATATTCCCAACTCAAAGAAATGATAAATGTTTGAGATAATGGATATGCTAATTACTCTAATTTGATAATTACACATTATATACAGGTATCAAAATATCACACTGAAAAAAATCACACTGTACCCCATATGTATGTACAATTATACGCCAATTAAGAAAGTTTGCGAGACCCAGGTAAAGCAGTATTGAGCATGAAATGTATATCATTAAATGTACACATTACAAAAGGGAAAAAGTCTCAGATCAAAAATCCAAACTTCTGCCCCAAGAACATAGAAAAAGAAGAGCAAAATAAACCCAAAGCAAACACAAGGAAGGAATGACAAAAATAAGAGCAAAAATCAATGAAATTGAAAAGAGAAAGTTAATGAAATAAAGAACTGGTTCCTTGAAAACATCAATGACATCTACAAACTTCAATCAAGATAGATAAAGAAGAAAAGAAAGAGGAAAATATCAGGGATGAAATGGGAACTATCATTACAGACCTTTGTAACAAATAGTGATGGCATAATTAGACATCCAACTTGAACTTTGACCTAAGTTTCACAGTTTATACAAAAATTAACTAAAAATTGATCATGGACTGAAATGTAAAATGTAAACCTATACAATTTTTAGATAAAAAGAGAAAACGTACTTTTTTGGAATATGAAGCTAGGCAAAAATATCTCAGATTTGACACTAAAATCATGATCTGTAAGAAGAAAAGTCGATAAAATGAATTTCACTAAAGCTAGAAATTTTGCTCTGTGAAAGATCCTATTAAAAGGATGAAAGGACAAGTTACAGACTGGAAGGAAATATTTGCAAATCCCATACATGACAGGATTGGTATTTAGGATATATAAAAAGCTCTTAAAATGCAACAGTAAACAAACAATTCAATTAGAAAATAGGCTAAAGACAGAAGGAGACATTTCTCTGAAAAGAATATACTGACGGGAAATAAGCACAAAAAAGATTTTTAACATCATTATCGATTAAGAAAAAGTAAATTAAAACCACAGTAATATATGAGAATACCACCTATCAGAATAACTAAAATAAGGAAAGAGTTAACAGCATCAAATATTGGCAAGGATGCCGAGACATTGTATCACTCACACATTGGTGTTGGGAATATAAAGTGTGATAGCCATTCTGAAAAGGGTTGACAGTTTCTTTAAAAACGATTCAACATACACCTACTATATGACCTAGCTATTGCTCTCCTGGGCATTTATCTCAGAGAAATAAAAATTTATGTTCGCACAAAAACCTGTACATGAATATTTATAGCAGCTTTATTCAAAATAGCCCCAAACTGCAAGCAACCCAGATGTCCTTCAAGGGATGAATAATTAAACAAACCATTCCATACCTTGAAATCCTACTCAGCAATACAATGGAATCAGCAATGTATGAATTATCAATATATATATAACAACCTGAATGAAACGCCAGAGAATTAATGCTAAGTGAAAAAAAGCCAATCCTCAAAGGTTTCATACAACTGTATGGCTCTCTTTATACAACCTTCTTAAAATGACAAAATTAAAGAGATGGAAAACAGATTAGTAGTTGCCAAGGGTTAAGGAGCAGGTAAAAGTGGAAGGGAAGTTGGTGTGACCATACAAGTATAGCATGAATGATCCTTATGGGGATGGAAATATTCTGTATCCTGACTGTATCAATATGAATGTCTTGGTTGTGATATTATACTATAGCTTTACAAAATGTCACCACTGGGGGAAACTGTGTTAATGATATACAAGATCTCTCTGTATCATTTTTTATAACTTCATGTGAATCTACAAGTATCTCAAAAGCTTAATTCTTAAAAAGGCTAAAGTGATTTTTAGGCTAAAGTGATTTTTAAATGTGAAAAAGAGCAAGTGGAGAAATAACTGGAAAGAGCACTGGACTAGAGGTCAGAAGTCCTGGATTCAAGTCTTTATTCACCCAACTTGGAAAATCATTTCCCTTGTCCAACCTCATTTGTGTAAATACAACTGACAAGACATGCTACAGTTAACTCCCAGAGTTGATACTAGGCACAAATTACATTAATTGAAAGAAAAACTTTAAAAACATAAGAACCAAAGCTCTATATAAATATTAAGTATTCAAAAGCTTGCATTATAAAAATGATGACCATTTTTATACACTGACCATTTTTCCTGGTCATTTGAGAACATAATTACCTGGCTAAGAGTACTAGCTAATTTCATTTTCACCATCAGTCATTAAAACCTGGAACTATAAGCAAAGAACAATTCTGAACAAGAGAAGAAAGGAGCCTGATCTCTTTTCCAGTGCTATGACTCACTCTAGAAGGCAGACGTACATCAAATGTTCCCTCTCCTGTGGCAAAGGGTGGTGTAAAATAACCTCACTTAATCTGTGTTATAGAGAATGCACCACCTTAAGGCTGAGATCCTACTTCTACCATTTTCTTTTTCGGGACTTGTTTGAGGAGATTGCACAGAATTCATCCCATGGTCCTTCATGTGAGAGAGAAACCATTTGGCTATTTAACACCTAACAGGCCAACTTAGAAGGGATAAAGCCGATTTTGGCTATCACTGCTTTGAGGGCAGAGAGTAGAGATCATTTACTGTATCTACAATTGACCTTTGAACAACACAGGTTTGAATTGTGTGGGTCCATTTATACACAGCTTTTTCTCAATAAAAGTTACACTGACCATGCCTGCATCTCCTGCCTCCCCTCTACCTCTTCTACCTTTTCTGCCTCTGCCACCCCAGAGACAGCAAGACCAACCTAGGTTCAGTGTGCATCATAGTCCTCTTCCAAACAAGTACACACAGAAAAGCCTTTGACTTTCTGATTTCCCAGATAATTTTTTTCTTTTTATGACTTCAGACACAATCAATGTCTCAGCCCTGAATAGGGAACTCAGATTTTCACCGTTAAAATGAAGGCTAGAGAATAAGGACAGCCACATTGCCCTTGCCAGTTCTAATGTTCTATGAAAACAAGAGGGAAAAAAAAAGATGGATTAAGAAAATTTTAAAGCATAACACTGGGTTCATCAAAGATTCTCCCACTAAAGGGAGAATCCGAGTTGTTGCTTGCTTTATATTTGAATGCTGTGCATGTTTTTCATGATGGCAATAATAATTTATTGACAAAATGCTTTTATTGAGTTGCCTTTGCTGAAGAGCCCCTGCGTGCTTTTTCACCAGCTTGCTACAATTAAAAGCAGCAATAACAGAGCCTTTCTATTTAGACTGAAAAGCAACGATTAAGCTTGCCCGACTATTAACAGGAGGCAGCTTCACTTCTACGGCCTCAACTGCACACATTAAAGACTTAAACTACAAATGCCCCCAAACTGATAAATTGTCAAACTCTGACCTTAAAACTGACAATTTCTTAGAAAACGAAAGTAGGTAAAGTATGCATAATTCTAGGTAATTACTGGGATGTCTCTGAGGCCAGGAAATCAGCACACATGCTGGAAATCTAAATTTATGAGCTTCTATTATTTTCGTTTTACTATTATCAAACCATGTTTTTCCTTGGGCAGCTGTGAGGGCTGGTTCTTTTTGCCTGGGAGGCATTTGAGAAAACAAGGGAGCTAAGAATTAGGGTAAGGAAGATGGAAAATATAAAGTTACTTCTCAAGATTCCCATTAGTTCAAGTGATGCAGCAAAGAGACCACAATATGGGCAGGTAGTGTTAAATATTTTTTAATAAAATTTTTTAAATGCAAGCCATTCATCCCACCTACAAGCCATTGATATCTAAGTCTGCAGAGCTGTGAAGGCATTTGACTCAACCTCCTCATTTTCTGCAGCAGGAAACCGAAGGCTATGAAAGCCACCTGAACTGTCCAAGGTCACGAGCCTGACAGTGGCAGGGCTGGAACTGAATGACTTTCCCGACTGCCACTGCAGAATCCACTGAGTGGAAAAATTTACCTTCTTCTCTTTATTTTCAGGACAAACAACTGGATTAATGAGATCTAAATAATCAAAAGTCAAAGGGTGTAAAACAACCTTCCAAAGGTGACAGGATTTTCCCACTTGGAGATACTGGGTCCCCTCTGCTTCTGCATTCTCCATCTGAGCCAAGAGTTGCCAATTTCTGAAAGTCCAGAATGAGTGAGTTTCCAAAATATGTCTTGGGTGATCACATCTTTCTGTGAGTCCTCTTGGGTTTTTGTTTGTACGTGCCCTGTGTCTCCCATTGATTTTCTACCTGCCTATGACTCTGCTTGGGTCATGTGCTAGATATTCTCTGCTGCCTCCTCTCACCTTCTCCATTCAACTTGGTGCCCAGGAGACTGGCATTTATGTATTCATCAATGGAACCAGAGTCTGTTAGCTACAATTGAGCTTGGCTGTTGGGGACACTAATAGAACACTAGATAGCAGGAGGATAAAGAAGCCAGGATTTTTATTCACCCATTTCACTTCCTGCAAAGTAAAGCAAGTTGCCCAACTGAGCCTTGCCCAGATTAGCCAAATCTCATAAAAGTGAGTGAGAATTGATAACTATTGTGATAAACCACTCAGTTTTCAGTAGTAGTTTTCTTATGTAGCAATAGCTGACTGATACAAAATACGACACCTAAAAAGAAGAATTTAAGACAACATAACCATGCTAAAATGGAGATAAACATCTGTGAAGACCAGAAATGGAAGTGAACCCAGAAGAATAACTGGGATTGCATTTGCAGACTCACTTGACTCTGGATATAGAAACAAATGGAGACAGATGGGTTCCTGTGGGATAGCAAAACTACAACTCTTCCATGGAAGTAGGAGACTTACTCTTCAAACTCATTATTGGAAATCAGAAATAAGTTTGAGGTTCTCTCACCCAATAAAGGGGGCTGAAATAAGCTCTAAAAACCAATGTCTAAACTACCATTATATAAATATAAAACTAGATGGCAGGGAAGCTTTAGGAAATATAGTCTTAGGCTTAATTGCTGACTTGGCAGATGAATAGGTGATAACTTCAAAATCAGTGCACATTAGGAGCCTTGGGTTACCAATATAATATAAGACCTGGTTTTTGACTAAATGTTCTTGGGAAATGATGGAACAAGAGATTAAATATAAATCCACAAGATTGAGAGACATAAGGGTGAGGTAGGGGGAGTGAGATGGAGAAGAGAGATACTTCATTCAATGATAAAATTCCAAAACACATGAAGAAATACTGCTAAGAAAGACAGAAACAAAATAAACAACTAGAAATGAATTCACTCTAGATGAAATGGAAATAATAAGAGATTATCACCCACAAATATTCACTAAAATAACCACCAAAGAATGTATTATATTTTAGGCATAAGAAAAAAAATGCCTTGAGAGATATAGAGGGATGGAGTGGGTTACATAAACAATAGTACAGAATTTGGTAAAATATGTTGATAAACTTAATTTACTATTGACTTTAAAAAGAGTGGTATTTTCATATAACTATATAGAATTCAAATAATACCAAGAAAGATATAGATGAGAAAGGTGTTCAGTGAATAATAAAAAACATACTAAGTTCTTGGGTTATTTGGGAGGAGGGCAGAGACACTAAATAACTTAAATTCTGTACAGAATTTCTATACTTAAGTAAAAATGTTAAAATTTTGAACAAACAGAAAGAAATAAAGAAGAAAAAGAAGAAAATGAAGAACATGGTAAACAAAAAACATAAAACATAAAATAACTAAGTCCAAATAGAATAGCAATCAAAATAAGTGTAAAGAAATTTAACTTGCTTATAAGAACAAGATTATCAGGCCAGATTAAAAATCCAATTATATGTGGTTTATAATGGATGCACCTAAAATACAATGGTCCAGAAAAGTTGAAAATAAAGAAATGGAAAAAAACAGGTAATGCAATCACTAACTAAAAGAAAGCAAACATGGCAATATGAATGTCAGAGGGCATTGGATTCAGGCCAAAAAGCATAAAAAGAGATATTACATCATGATAAAAGATACAGTCCTGTATTTGAATGGCTAGTATTATGTCTTAAAATATAAAGGGAAAAAAACTGACGAAATTACAAGACAAAATTGAAAAATCTACCATCCTATTCGAGATTTTTAAATACCTATATCAAAAGCCAGTGGAGCCAGCAGAAAATATTAACTTGTAATAAAAAGATCAAAAAGAATCAACCCATTTTATAGATATAAGAACTGGAGCCCAAGGTAGTTGAATGATTCACACAAAGGGTCACAAAGTTTGTATGACTCGGAGCCAGGACTAAAATTCACACCTCTAATGCTAATCCTATGCCCTTCCCATTTTATAATGTTAACACATATAGAATAAATGTGGTAGAAAAAAAGAAATCCTTTATCTACCTATTTGCAGAAATGACGAGGCCCTTAAAATAATCCATTGGTATCCCACTCAGATTTGCTTGGATCCCTTTTACATTGTCACGGTTTCTTTCCTTGCCTTCTAAGTATTTTACTTCTAATTATCCATCTCTATGATTCTCTATGGAGACCACCTTTGGGCCACTGGAGCGGCTACTGAGAGACAGGGTGGCACTAATTCAGTGACCAGCTGGTTTGGGAAAATGGAAGCCTAGCTCCTTTGCCTTGGAGTTGGGACAAAATCCAAGGCATAATTTATACTCCCAAGCTCCCCCTGGGGTTCAGGCTGGAGCTGAAACTCTGTTTGGCTTTTGTCCTTCTCTTTCCTGCTTTTCACACCCAGGTTTTTTCTGAGAAAACTTCCTCAATAAATTGAGTTTCACATTAATTCTCAGTTCAAGGTCTGCTTCTGGGAACCTTCCTTTAAAATAAGAATGGCAGGGCTCTGTACTAGAAGTACAGAGAGAGTAGCAAGTGATCCTAGGGAAAGGACGTTTGAGCGGCTAAGGATTCCTGCTGCTCCTGTCTCTGGGAATTTCCAGTTTGATTTGGGCACTAGGAATCTGGCATTATGACTATAGTGTCTGCCAAGCTAGAAAAACACTCTCCTGAAACTTCAGACTTCAAGTCAATAACTATTGATTAGCCAACTTTCTGTCCCCAGTGTACCCTCTTGGGTCCAATTCTGGATTAATAATGGCTAAATATGGAGGATTTCTGGCTTCTCTATCTCCCTCTCTCTCATCTTTATCTCTCTCTATATATCTCTGCCCCCACCCCCAGTGGCTTATTTCTCTTAGGGCTGGCTCTTTAAGGGAGCATGCAAAACAGCAACTCTTGGATGCTGGGCCTTAAGATGCAGGACCATGGGTAGCCATACCAGCAACTTCGTAGGCTTTCTAGTTGGTTTGGCCATTATTTCAGCCCTACTTTGTACCCTATAGCTTCTCATTTCTTTGCCTTCCAAGTCTGGATCTACAGGTAAGCCTCATCTAGAAATTCAAGTCCACTCTATAGCAGGCAAAAAATTGTTTTCCCGACTGTGGGTTAGAATAACACTTATATAATAAAATATTTACTATTTCTTGATGCATCCTATATGCCATTTTATAGATGAAGAAGCTGAGGTTTAGAGATGAAGATTAACTTGCCCAGATTCACATGGCTAGGCCTTGCCACAAACAAACCAAGGATTTAGTGAGCCAGACACAAGCCCTGACCCTCCACGTATCCTCCAAGTCATAGCATTTCCCATCCTTGACTTTGCTGACCCCAGATCTAGCACTGGATTTTCCTGTGGTTCTCTTACCAAGTGCTCTAATCGTACCTCCCTGGTTAAGGCTCTGACACCCATCCTCTGCCAACTCATTTTCCCTGTGAGCTGACATTTGCTCCTCAAAATACATCTTCAACCTCTACCTGCCATTTCCACATAGACACACAAGTGGAGAATTTGCCCTGAATATACAACTCTAGGGACTTTCTGCTTCAAAGCCCTGACCACCTCCTGCCAGACTGAACTAGACAATGGGGGCCCCCAAATCCCAATGCTGTCTGAGTCCAGTTTCCCAGAAGCAGAGCCCTAGACAGGAAAAATCAGATGTCCATGGTTTAAGTCCTTTGGAGGGAGGATTCTCAAGAGAAGCCTCTAAGAAAGGAAAGTGGACAGGATAGGCAGAGGAGGAAGCCAAACAAAGGCTAGTGCCCAGGTGAAATCTGCACCTGGCCTCATCCATGAGAGGCTCTGGAGCATAAACCACAACAGTGACAACAGTGGTCTTCACCTTAATGCAAGGGGTCTGGCCTTTTGTACCCCTTTATCTGTCAACCATTGTTATAGGCTTCACCCAATGGGACAGTATAGGGAATGTAACCTCCTGGGCATTAATTGAGGGCAATTATTGCGGAATGGGTCCTCTGTGAGCCCTTAGCAGTCAGCACTCACAGCAGCTGGGGGCTGGGGCCCTTGCTCTTCCAACAGCATCCACTGCAAGTGCCTAAACATTGAGCACTGGACATGGGGTGTTTAGCAGTCAGACCCTTTTTCTCATCCCACCTTCCTGCTCTTGGCCTCCTCCTGCTCCCTGCCATCCCATGTGGCTGGGCCCCCTCCATGCCACCTGCCCATCCACAGATTGGATTTTAGTACCTGCACAGAGTCCACAGCATTGGCGCCTGATACTTTGTTAGTGTTCTAAATCTTTGTTTACAGTTACCAGGACTCCCCAGGCAGCAGCAAAAAAGTCAACAAGGAAATAAAACTCCACCAGCTGGTGTATTAGTTGGGGATAAAATCACCACACAGGAAACAGCTGGGTATGCACCCACAAACCTCAGGGCACTGCTGGCCCCGAAGGCTCATCTGGAGTTGCATGTTTGAATCCCCATTTCCCAGCCAGTCTGTTTATATGCACTCCTCCACACCTTCCAGTTCCTCTGCAGCATGGGAGCCTTGCAAAACTGAGGCAGTAATGAGCTTTGAAGCTGTTCCACTGCCTTTGACAGCCCACGGGCAGGTCGTTTGATCCAATTGCTTGCTGCCACCTCCAGCAATCTCTTGGCAAAATCTGTGTCATTATGTCCCATTTTTTCCTCATTCTAAAGCTCACATCATCTGATGCTGAATCCTATATGCTTCCTATTGCATTCAATTAACACTTTAATGTCACCCTGAAAAAACTGTCCAGCCCATCTTATCTGCCAGAGTTACTAGGAAGAAAATAGATTTTGCAGACCTGACAGCACATTAAGGAGTGGAAGGCTGGAGACCATCTTAGCTGATTTTATAATTTTACCTAGTGTTCTTTGCTCAGCCAAACTTGTCTCCTAATAACAAGCCAGTTCTGTAATGTGGAATTTCATTCTTTCATTAATTTGAAGGCATTTATGTTCTAATAAAAGAGGGTTAGGACAGGACTTGGTGCCAGAAATTAAAATGAAGATATTATTTTCATGTTTTGACAATACCTTCACACTTTCACCCTTGCAATCCTTTCTTAAACACCCTTGCGAATATGTGAAAATCAGCATGTCACAATCCACTTCTGGAAAACCACATTTCCATCTCGCTTTCTCCCAGCTTTCTCATTTTATTCACACGCTTGGTAATTGTCACAGAGAGATGAGCACTGAGCTTTAGTGCAGTCAGATGTATTTGTATTTTTCCTTTACCCTGCATGTGAGGCCATACCAAAGTTTGCAATTAACACTGGAGCTCACCTTGAATAGCATCATCTTTTTCTTGAAGACACTCAAACCCCAGGTAATAACATCTGATTATATCACAGTCCCTTCAGGGTGCCTTGCTGCTTTTAATATGTACGTGGTAAAGAGAATATCTTTCTTGATTCTAGCTGTATTCCTTAGCAAAAGCCTAAACTGCACCAGGGTGAGGTATTACAATATTCTCATGAGTGTTGAAAGGGATCACAGCTATTCCTGATAGGTCACTGTGCCCAGATGGAGACTATTGCATTTGCATGTGATGGCTAAGCCTCTTGTCCAGCACACAATTGTTTAAGAGACCATTTTATTGCTATGCCCTGATAATCTCCCCTCCTGAATAACTCATTTCCATCAAGAACAGGACAGAATCAGAACAGCATGACCAAGGATAATCTCTAAAATGTGATTTCAAATGGAGAAGTGCGACATGGGTTTTTCAGAGGCCTGGAAAATGCGGATTGTTTAGTAGGTTGACCCAAAGCCATCCTCAGGAGGTATGATGGGTTTAAGAGGGCTACACATTCCTTAACACTCCTCCCCGTGAAAGTAGGATCTATTTTCCCACCTCCTGAATTTGGGTGGGCTTTGTTGTTGCCTTCTTCAATGGAGTGCAACAGAGATGACACTAAGATTTCTAAGGCTAGGTCTGAAAAGGTCATGCAGCCACCTCCTTGTTCTCTTGGAACGCACACTCTTGGTGTTTTCAGCCACCATGTAAGAAATATGAATATTCCGAGGTTACTCTGCTGGAGATACTATATGGAAAGAGTGCTAAGAGAAGGAGATGCTCAGCAAGCCCTAGCTATTTCAGTCCTGGCCATTTGAGTCTTCCCAGCCCAGGCATCATACATGTGAGCAACAAAGCCTTAAAGCTGACTCAGCCCTAGCTACTGTCCAACTGTAACCACAGAGAGCCACAAGCCAGAAATACCCAGAGGAGCCTAGTTGACCCTAGAACTATGAGAGATACTAATAAATTACTATTATTTTAAGCCACTGTGTTTTGAGGATATTGGTTCAACTGCAATAAATAATCAGAATGGAACGTGCATTACACATAGTATAACGTAGAACTCAACCCAGATGAGTCCCCTGCCTACTACTGTATACATGTCTATGGTAGTCAGCATGCTGTGGGTACACAGAGACAAGGCGATGTCTCAGGGGCAGTAGAGCCAGTGGATGTCAGCACGCTGAGCTTTCAGGAAGACACGATGTACCCTCCCTCAGGAAGCTGCTCAGGCCAATGACCTCTCCCATAGTAATTGCTTCGATAAAGATTTGCAACCTGGAAACTTGTTGCATGTTAGACACCCCCATGTTTGTGGGTTTCAAGCTAGGAACACTCAATGGTTTTGCGAAGGGATTGCCAAGGAGGTAGTGTGAAAAGCAAGTCTACTAGGGACAGCTTATTTCCTTTCTCTGGTCTCAGGGACAGGGTTTTTTCCCAGTCTCAGGGGTGGAACATGTAATCCAAGTGTCAATCAGTGCAATACATTTCTCTGGCCATTGGGATTGGTGTAGGGCTGAGCATTTGGTCCATGTCAGGCCAATAAAAATGAGTATCAGGACATTCACAGAGAATGCTGGGAAAAAGATGTTCCCTCTTTTTCACTAGTTTGGAATTTATAGGGCTATTGCTCTGAGAGCTACTGGCAGCCACTGAGTGATGAAGAGGAAGAGGGCAGAGGATCCAAGGAATGGGGTAAAAAGAACAGAAGCAGAGCTGAGAGAAGGAGACAGAACAAAAAAATTGATCTTATTAATAATATCTTTGAACCTGATATTCAGCTATTCTTGAAGCTAGATCTTCCCTGGACTATTATTTCTGTGAGCTCACAAATTTATTTTGTTTGATTTAGGCAACCAGAATTAAAAAAAAAAAATCAGCAAGTACATGTTATGCTTAACTTCTCTCAAAGTTTATGTTTGAAAAATTATTTTTGCTGCTAAAAACATGTTTGGAAACAAATGATCTTACTCAAATTGATTTAGTCCTTTTTGTTTTGTAAAAGGAAGTGGTAAAGTCAGCATGAGAAGCCTGGTCACTTGACATAGTCCTAGGTGATGATGACAATGATGATGAAAACAATGATATTAATGTTCACCAAGTACTAATCCTGGGCAAGACACTGTTCTAAGTGCTATGACCATATTAGCTTACTTAATCATCTCCATAATATTACATGGTATTCTCTTATTATCTCTACTTACAAATGATGGAATTGAAGGACAGAGGGATAAACAGCATTCCTTGGATCTCACCGCTAGTAAGTGGTGAAATCAGGATTCAACCTAGCTGTTCTCTTAGTCATACCCTACACCAGGGGTCCCCAACCTATGGCGAATTGTATAATTATTTCATATACAATATATAATAGAAAAAAGTGCACAATAAATGTAATGCACTTGAATCATCCCAAAACCATCCTCCCTACCCCCAACCCCCACCCCAGCTTCCCTGGTCCATGGAAAAATTGTCTTCCCTAGTGCCAAAAAAGTTGGAGACTGCTGTCCTCCACTGCCTCTGACAAGGTAGAGTGCCTTCCCTGGGTTCTGGGCTCTGTCTGTCTACAGTGCTTCTGTTCTTAAAGTGTGCAACCCAGAAGGTCCCTGTTAAATGTAAGTGGGAGAATTTCCATCATATGGACTTGCTGCCATAATCTGTTCTTATTCCAGCTACAAAGTATATGACTTACTCATGGCTGCTTGCTTCTCACATTTTCACTAGGAGTGAGAGAATACAGAGGTCAAAGGGAAGGACTATTTTTAAGTCAAGTGGTCAGCTTACTTCTGCTTCCAGAAAAAGTCTCATGCTTAAAAATATGGCACAATGCTTTATTTTTCAAGAGAAAAAAATAAATCAAATTGTAGCTGACTCTAACTCCCTGTTTCCCTTGAGTGAAGGAAGATTCAATCTCAGTGAATCTGGGTTCTTCCTGCCCACCCTTCAGCTCCCAGAATGGCCTAGGAAACTATGTATGCAGTACACATTTTGGGGGAGATGTCACTCTTATATGATTACCCTGTATGCGCATTGTCCAGATTTGTCTACTCCCTGGAAAGAACCTGGGTCTGACAGTTGTCTGTCATTCTTGGGTACAGGGCACCTTGCTGAGGCTGTTTTCCAAGAGGTGCTAAGGTGTAAGATCAGAAGCCACCATCTCTCTCTTTGTCTCCATTAATCTCAACCTTTCTGCATTTGCTATATCTATGTATCCCTTCCTTGTGGTGAAGAACACAAACACCCTCACTGCCCTCCTCTATTCTTTATAGCACTCTCACATTGAATGGGTTTCTGCCTAAATTAAAGTGGGCTTTTCAAAGAATTGTGGGGCTTTTAAACATTCAAGCATCATTTACTTTACTATTCCCTTAAATACCTTTTGAAAAATCTCTTAGAAGTCCAAACGATTTAGGGGTTAGTTAGCGTGTATTTTAATTGACCATTCAATTCAAATAAATGTGGAGGAAATTATAATCCTCTTCAACATCTAAACGACAATTTAAGGAGAATAAGAACTTGATTAAAAACCATTAGGAACTTAGAAATCAGCCTCTGATGTGGTCAAAGAAAACAGCTCAGGAATTTTTAAATCCTGTCTTATTTTGCTTTTAAGAAAAACTTTAAAACCACAAAACTTAACTAAAGAGTCTTAATACAAAATTATACACTGAAACAATAAAATATTGTTGAAAGAATTTAAGGAATACCTAAATAAATGGAAAGACATCCTGTGTTCACAGATTGGGGACTACTACTATCCCAATAGTATTGTTAAGATTACTATCTTAACAATATACTATTTTGTTAAGATAGCAATATTCTCCAAATTAATTTTCAGATTCAACTTAAGCCTTATCAAACTTCTAACTGCCTTGTGTGCAGAAATTCATAAATTTTATTCTAAATTTCACATGAAAAGGCAAGAAACCCAGAATGGCCAAAACAATCCTAAATAAGAAGAACAAAGTTGGAAGACTCACACTTCCTTATTTCAAAACTTACTACATAGCTATGATAATCTTTTTTTTTTTAATAAGGTGTCTTTATTTTTTTTATTTCAGCATATTATGGGGGTACAAATATTACAGTTATGTATATTGCCCATGCCCCCCACCCCCTCGAGGCAGAGCCTCAAGTATGACCATCCCCCAAACGTTGCACATCTCACTCATTATGTTTGTATATACCCATCCCCTCCTCCCCTCTCCCACCCGCCCGACACCCGACAAATGTTATTCCTATATGTCCACTTAGGTGTTGATCTGTAAATACCAATTTGCTGGTGAGTACATGTGGTGCTTGTTTTTCCATTCTTGAGATACTTCACTTAGTAGGATGGGTTCCAGCTGTATCCAGGAACATACAAGA